>JADRCD010208032.1:16724-29511 GCA_019843815.1 Montemys delectorum | reverse complement strand
TGGTGGTGGTGGTGGTGGTGGTGGTGGTGGTGGTGGTGGTGGTGGTGTTTTGCAATGCTTGGTGTTGATCCTAGAATCTATGCAGGCTAGGCAGGTGCTCTACCACTGAGCTATATTCCCAGCACTTGTTTTTTTGAGACAGGATCTCTGGCAATATAACTCAGGCTGGTCTTGAACTTGTGATTCTCTTATCCCGGTCTCTTGCTATGATTACAGGCTTGTATCACCATGCCATGCTCTGTCCACATGTCTGCATTTCATCCCCTGTTAAAACCCACCTCCGATTTCCCTTCAAGGTTGCCATCCATTTCCTCCCTGAGAGTGAAACAGATGATGTGGGAAAGTCTTTAGGGAAAGGAAAGTCTGATAGGATTTAGGAATTCTCAGGACCTTGACCAAACACTAAACAGTCTGACATGCTCTGAACCAGAACAGGACTTTTTTCATAACTTCTCTTAGAAACCAAACCTGGGTTGTGTTCTCCTGCATTTGGCTACTTATAGCAACAGAGAGTACATGCTCCCAAACCAAGAGAGGAGATGGTTGTGCCAGCCATGTCTGCACCTCTCAAGAAGAGTCATGGTCACAGATTACAGAAGAGCCACAGAGAGGAGATCAAGCAGTGTCCCCTTTATCACTTGGGCCACAAAGACAAAGGGCATTTATCCCTGGGAAGTGTATCACCCAAAAAACAAGGCGAATCTGTTTTCCAAGTTAGCAATGAAATTATTTTTTAGACATAAAAATGTCTCCATCTTCATGTTGACATATTCAGAAAGAAAGGTAGGAATGTCTGGCATATGAAAGAACAGGGGCTCACTCTCTCAGTTCCTGGGTTGTCTGGATTAGGCAAGGCAAGACCTACTGACCCAGGCCTAGGATTCAGGACATAGGAAGTAGGAAGGCAGGTGCAGCTCAGACAACCAGCTCAGCATCTGGCAGCAGGGCCTCTGGTCCAGGTCAGGACAACAGCCTCGATTGTCCCTTCCCACAGTAGCTATTGCTGCTCACAGAGAAAAGACAGTCAGGAGACCTCCTGGCCTGAGCCTCTGAATGAAGAATGCTAGTCTTTCTCTGTAGCTCCAGAGCCCAGTATTGGGGAACCAACTGCTCAGAGCTGGCAGCAACCTCTGAGACCCGGGCAGCTCTTCTGTGGTCACATGGTCCAAGACACTCTGTTCTTTGTGACAGGCGCTTGGCCAGGTGGGCAACAAAGGTCCTTCAGGTGCCCTGGCTCTGGAGAAAGTGATGAAATATTAGCTCTCAGCTGTGTTCCCAGCATTCATATCTTACCTGGCCTCGGGGCCACTAAATGACCCCAGGCTTGACTGCTATTCACAGTAGAAACAAAGACCGCATCCAATTTAGGGCACAGGGCCTCACAAACACCTTCAGGGTTTTGCCTCATGCGGCTAACGTCAGAGATGTTTTATAAAAACAAGATTGGAGGTCACATTGCTTCATGGATAAAAGGAACTTTACTTCAAAGAAATTTACATAGTAAACAAAGCTAGGGAAATTGCCAGGATATCACCAGACAGAGGGTGAGCCACCATGAGGTTGCTCAGTGTTTTCTGATCTGCCAGCCACATCATTTACACTAGTAGGAATCCAGAGACCTGGCCACTGAGTCTTTAGTTGCCTCTCTGAAAGAAGATGGTGGCCGAGTTCAGCTCTCTTTCAAGCTCTGCACTTCTGTGCCATTAAGAACTCCCTGCCTCTTGGCACCTATGAAGGAGAGGTTAGCTAGGGAAGAAGAGATGAGAGAGTCCAAATCTAGAGTCATACTGTGCAGGTTTGAATCCCAGCTCCACCCTGCTCACTTCCTGTGTGACGCTGGGCAAGTAATTTCATCTCTGTGTCTCTGTTTCTCCATCTGAGAAATGGATATAGCTTGGTTCCCATTTCAGAGAGTTGTCATAGGGTCAAACAAAGACCCATGGCAGGGAGGGGCATTTAGAGCTCAGAAAGTAAGAACACCACCAGAATTTTTTTTTTTTTTTTTTTTTACCTTCACAGAAGGTCATACCAATGAGTCTTTTCCTGTTACCCATTAGGTCCTGATGAAAGGAACTTGGCAAACAGGTTCTCTCACATTGAGAAAGTGGTACTTTTTTGGAGCAATTGAAATAACCTACCCTTTCCTTCTCAGCTAGCATTCTCCTAAGCTCTCCTAAGGCAGAGTTGGGAGTCGGGGTCTAGCACTAGAATAGAACAGAACACCATTTCTCCTAACTGGGGATAGAAATGATGGAGAGGCTCTGCGTGAGCCATGGGCAGGCTTCTGTCCAGACCATGAGCTGTCTACAGCACCTCACCACCCACCACATTTTCCATGAAGTACTTAAACCACCTCTCCCTTCCCCCTCCCCCAAGTAAGTTCCAGGTCTGTGCTCAAAGTTTTTACTGCCAATGAGTCATCTGGGGCGAATTTTTATCATCCAGAAGCCCCAGTTATGGCCACCAAAGTACTGAGTAGCAAATGAATCCAAGTAGAGGGTGAGGACTTATTATTCTGTGGACCAGAGAAGCAACCACAGAAGGCAGGATGCATCTAAAATCCACCAGGCTTGTTCACTCCCTAAAAGGCAGCATTGGATAAGAGAGGGACTGTGGCCTTAGAGTGCCAATGAGGTACATCTAAGAGCCCTATTAACTGGCCATAAAGGTTCCAGTATCCCATTGGCCAGTTCCTAGGGTGCAGTCCCTAGCCATGTCCCTTTCCTTCCTTACAACTTCTTCACCTCCCATCTGACTCTGTCCTTTGTTGAATGTGCCCACAGGTTCCCTTGCCCTCTGGTTTCTCATTGGTTTAGGCCCAGAGGAGGGCCCCAGTAAAGCGACATGTCCAGGAATGTATCTCCCTGGTCCTAAGTCACTACCACATTGTGGCCGGGTCCTTTTCCCAAAAGGCAAAACCTAAAAGTGGAGCTCCCATCAGAAAGCCTTTACTCCTCCCCTGTTCCTAATTCCTTGGGACCCAGAAGTGAGAAAGCCTCATCTTGGCACTGGCCCTATGAGTTCCTGTTAACTCTGTGCGCGCCTCCATCAGCAGCTTCTGAGTCTCCTCACCATCCTCCTGGGAGCAAACCATGCCATCCGTTTTCTTGAGAGAGGCCAAAGGATGGCTGAGGGCTTATCACCCCGTTTGTTTTGTTTTATCTTTTCCTGGTTTCCTTTTCTGCGCCACAGAAACCAACACGTAGCATTATATACTAGTCTATGACGCTACCTCTCGTGTCTTCACAGCAAAGTATGCATGTCTCTGCATTGTTCTCTAGTTTCACAGCCTGCTCCTTGTCACTAGAGACACCCCCTCATTGCTGTACACACATATACAATTCACCAGAGCAGAAACCTCAAGGAGAATGATGGCCTGCCCTCTCTGCTCATAAGGGTCCACAGAGCAGCTGCTCCAAAAGACCTCCTTCGAGGAATGATGGCATGGAGGCTGACACCTACCCAAAGGTTAAGTCATAGTGGGTAGAGTACGAGAGGAAGAGAGAGAGAGAGAGAGAGAGAACTAAAGTCATTCTGGACATGGCCTCTACCTCCCAGTAGGAAATGAGGACCGAGTGCCACACACCCAGGATTCTGAGGGGGCACTCCTTCCTTCCTGCTGTGATAACCATTACTTTATACAGCCCAGCCATTTGGCACCTCAGTAACAGACTCCTAGTAGGTGCCTGGGCTTGACCAGTATAGGTGATATTATGACCATGATTACAGATGACTGAGCTGTTGGGCAAAGTGACCAGTAATTTGCAATCTAATGGCCATTCAGCGGTGGGTAATATTATGAACCTTACCCTGCAATTGCAAAACAACCAACGATCTCTAATGTAGCAGTTTTCCCATCAAAAGCCCAGCCTCTGCTTTTGATTTCTGCTAATCAGTAGCTGTGCCAGCTCTGGCTTGAGATTTGGAAAAGCTAAACAAGAGTGTACAAAACCATACACTGCTCTTTGCAGGCCCTGAATGGGAAGTGTAGGCAGTTCTGTCGAGTGGAGGAGGGTGGGGGTGGGGAGCAAGTGAAAGAGGCATCTGGACAGCAATTTTATTTCTTAAAAGAGCATCAGAAACTGGCCTGAAAGCTGTACAGAACACAGCAAGTGTTGCCTGGGAATTTGGGAAACCAAGAGAGCCAGGCATGAGATGCACAAACAAGCTGGGTTTGTGTATATATATACAGGTCCAGTTGGGTGCAAAGCACAGCCCATGTGCAACTATGCACACAAACATACCCATGCACATACTTTCATATACACACACACAGACCTGTGCTCTGAGAGACAGACAGTCAGACAGACAGACAGACAGACAGTCAGACAGTCAGACAGACAGAAGACAGGCAGGCAGGCAGGCAGGTAATTTCCTCTAACCATAGGATTACTTGCTGACAAACTCCAAGGTTACTTGTTGAGGGTCTCTAATTAATGTTATTTACAAAGTATGCTTAAAAAACAGACCAGGGCTATTGGCCCTTGGGTCAGTACATTTTTGTCTGCAAAGAAGACAGGTGGCGTTTGGGTCAGAGTCCACTGGGACAGCTCCTCAGAACTATACAACACAGGCAACAGGAAGCTTCTGGGCATTCATGAGTTCAAATCCATCACCAGTGACCAGTGTGACCCAGTGGAGAGCAGGGAGAGAATCCATGATTAACTTCCCGCATGGTTTATAGCTCCATTTCTCTGAATCTTACTTTTCACAATTGTTAAACAGGGATGATAAGATGGTCCTGGTCTGTCCCACTGAAGGGGTCTGTGAACCAAATGAACTCTTATCTGTGTGTTCTCGAAAACTAAAACATGATTTACAGAGACCACACACCACTGTGCACTGGCCTGCTACAGGAATGAACGGCATTCCGCTTAACTAATCTATTGTCCTTCCCTGGTGTTTACAGAGAATGCCCTGTTCTTAGTGTTCGGAAAATATAACCTGCATTGTAGAGTGTCAGATGCCTATGAGTCTAGTCCTCTATACACTGCCTCTACAGTGAACCTCCACCACCCAGAAAGGGATGGGAATGTGGGAAGGAGGAAGGAAGGGAAGGTGGGAGGGAGGGAAGGAGAGAAGGAGGGAAGAAGGGAAGGAGGGCAGAGTAGCTGTGAGAAAAATAATAGGACTCACTTGAGGCATTCTTTGACTTGGACAATAAGGTTAGAAAGTAGTGGCTCCCCTACATGAGATGAGACCTTGGCTTTCCAATTGTTGTATTCTTTCACAGATTAAAGAGACAACCTGTCATGTTTCCCAGCACTACCAGTCACGGTGAAATTAGAGCAAAACTTCATTAGTGGGTAGTCTGTACCTTCCCTTCCTAATCCCTTCAGCTGTTCACTTCTGGAGTGCTGACTCAGTGGCAACAACTTCCTGTGGGACTGAGAAGTGAAAGTTGTCTGCAGCTATGACCACTAGCTTCCACATAGGAGAGGTGATTATGACTTGTGACATCACCCACTTCCTGAGCTCCAGCCTGCTCCTATGCCTGCCATCACCCATCAGTATGGGATCAATGAAAGTTTGCCTCAGTGGAATGAGAGCCAAGACCAGAAGACAGGAGGGTCAGTCCAAGGGAAATGCTGAACAGCACATGACTATGTTGCTCATGCCTGGCTTCGGTAGGATTTAGATGTGAGCTACCTAGCTATGATAGATTTGGTGGGGTTTGCAATGGAGCTGGAAGGAGAAAGGAAGGACTAGGGTAAATTGCTAAAGAAAAGGTGGGGGGTCAAGTAAGAACTCGGGAAGCTCAACCTGTCAACCATAGAAAGAGTTATCATTAGAAACCATGTTTGGCTCTGTTTGACTCCTCCAAACCCATTCCATCCTAGAAGATTAAGCTAGACAAATCCAGTAATCCCAGTGAGACTTGGAAGGAAACTTCTCCCTATTAAGGGTAAGCCACAGACAGAGATGTCCCTCTTTCTTTTGATGTCATCACATTCGTTCGTGACACCTAGAACAACTGCAATCACCTTGCTAGCAGCCAGATGATGAAATGAATATCAAAGAGGACAGAGGGAGAAGCGCAAAGAATACGGGTCCCTGGTGATGTCATTAATGTAAGAAACACCCAAGCTTGGCATCTCTCCAACTACCACATATAATCTTCCAATTATATGAGATAGTGATGTGCCCTTTATTTCTGTCTGTCTCTGTCAGGTTTTCTGTTAATTGCAGCATAGAGTTCCTTAGCTGATAGAACACAAGCCAAAGGGAACTGGAAAATTAAAGCCAGAGTGGACCGATAGACAAACTCAATGCTTATCTACTGAGGGCTATGTTCAACTCACCCATGTAAGCCCTGGAGCTTCCCCCGACCGCCTACAGCCAGCTGAGTCTACAGGTGTGGAGCTCCCAGCTGCAAATGTCAGGGAGTTAAGAAGATGCAGAGCCATCCAGTCCATTACAAGAATCCATTCAAGGGCTTCAGAGAATACAAATGTCCCTGCCAGTTGGACACTTCCCATTTCCTTGGGGGACCCTCCCTTGGCCTCATCAGCCAAATCTCACAGCTGTCTGTCAGGAATAGAGCTTCCAAAGAGCAGAAGGGGGTTCTATGGGACCCATCTCAGCAGGATACACTCTCTAAACAGCTGGGGCTCTGGGCCACTGGTCTTGTAGGAAAACTCCTTCCAAAACAGTAGTAAGCACATTCACAAGCATTGCATCTCCAAATCCCTACTTGTCATGCCCAGGGTGATAGACAGGTCCAGTTAAACAGGATTCTAGCAGAAAGCAGCAGGCTTTCTGACTTACAGGTAAAGGTTTTCCAGGTTTTTATACTATTTGTGGCTCTATATCTGTCAATGAAATGGGCAGTGCAAAAAATATTACAAATGAATTCCTTACCATTCACAATTACACAGGATACTTCGAGAGGGACAGCTCAACAAATACAACTGTTGGATAGGGTGGGAGTATAAACAGGTGAGAAAGCACATTTGTGCCCATCACTGGCACTGAGGTAGGGCTGGAGTTCAGGTCCTATCCCTCACAGCCAGTATGGTTTCTTTCCTTGATCTTTCACAAGATCAAGACAGGAGTACTGAGAACAGGAGGCGGAATGACCAGTGCTGCTTGATAGCAGCCTTTTGGGGATTCAGCTCCCTTTCCCCCTAACTTTTAAAATCATAAGTCACAAGCTAAAATGTTTCTGCAGGATAATGTTCAAAGACCAACAGGAACTGATATAAGTTATGGGATGTCTGACTTCAAGAGGAGGAAGGGTATTTGCCTATGGATATAGAATCAAGGCTGTATGTGAGTCCTGTCCACAGGTGGTGTGGGCACAGACCAAGCTGAGGGGACATCCTGGCATTGGCAGTCACACCTCCTCTAAGGACAGGTTCCAGGAGTCACCAGAGGGAGTCCCAGAGTTAACTCCATTCTGTTGTCTGTAGTCCAGAAAATCAGGATCACATCCGTGCTAGTCTGGAAAACACCTGGAAGCTGTAACTGCCTCACCCCAATCAAGGGTACGTAAGCCAAGCATAACATAATGCTTTGCAGCAGGCTGCACACTAGACTCACTGGTGGTGAATTTTGCCATGCGCATCCCCGTACACTTCCGTTAGAATCTCTGAGAGGCAGCCTGGACACCAGATTTGTCCTGGTTACATTTCTCTGTTGCTGTGGTAAACACCATGACCAAAGCCCACTTAATGGAAAGAAAGGGTTGATTTGGCTTACACTTCCACATCACAGTCCATCACTAAGGAAGTCAGAAAAGGAACTCAAGGCAGGAGCCTGAACTCGGGAACTGATGCAGAGACCGTGGAGGAGCTCTGCTTACTGGTTTATTCTCTATAGTTCGCTGAGTCTGTTTTCGTATGCATCCCAGGGTCACCTGCCCAAGAATGGTACTGTCCGTAGTGAACTGGATCCTCCTTCCTCAATAATCAAGAAAATACCCTTTACATATGCTCACAGACCATATCTCAGGTCACCTGATAGACGCAGATCCAGACATGGGCGAGGTAGAGTTTTGGACCAGCCTGGGATACAGCACAAGGCCCTGTCTCAAAAGACTCAAAAGAAGAGAACGGGAAGAAAAGAAGTGGGGAAGGAGGAACATAGGACCGGAAGGAAGGAGAGAGAAAGAACACTTGATGTGGGCTTCCCATGGCCACAGTAGGTCTGCTACTAGTTACAGATGAGAATCCGACTCGGGCATGAACAAACAGACTTTATGGTATGGGAAAGCAGCACAAAGAAGGCTGTCAGCCCATCATGCAACCACACATCTATGTCCTGACACAGGGAACAGCCAGACAGTCCTTGTAGAACAGTGGTTCTCAACCTTCTTAATGGTACAACCTTTTAATACAATTCTCATGCTGCGGTGACCCGCAACCATAAAATGATTTTTTTGTTGCTGCTTCATAACTGTAATTTTGTTCCGGTTATAAATCATGATGTAAACATCTGTGTTTTCTGATGGTCTTAGGCAACCCCTGTGAACGGGTCTTTTGGCCCCCAAAGGGGTCTCCACCCACAGGTTGAGAACTGCTGTTCTAGAGAGACTCACATGGGCAGGAAGGCTGAAGACTGAAGGCTGGTCCTTTGATGGAGCTGGAAGATCAGCTCTACTTCTCACTGGCTGTAAATTTCCACTGCTGTGAGGTGTACATTCCACAGCCTAATAAGCTGTGTTGGTTATGTGCATGATTATTTTGGACTCCTGTGAAGATTCTAAAAGAAAGAATGCCAGAGAGGACTCTGTCCTGGGACAGGAAGTGAGCAAAGCAAGCATGGGTCAGAACCCTACATTGGGCCTCTTTCTACACCCTCTACCCTTCATTCAAGAGAAGGCTTTCAGTCTGACTGAGTCTCCTCTCAACCATCCTGGGGGCCTCTGCTGCAGCCTCCCAAAGGCTCTCCCCACCTCCAGCCTGTCCTGCAAGCCAGACCTCATGTACGTATCTGATCTCTTCTTTCTCTTCCATTATTAACTCCATCTCAAGAGCCGTACCCTGCTAATGCTCAGAAGGGCTCAGAAAGCCACCGTACCCCCACTTACTTCTCTAGCCACCTCTCATGCTGGGACCAGAGAATTTTCTATATCGATCATCAATAGGAGGAGAGGACCTCGGCCTTGTGAGGGTTTTGTGCTCCAGTGTGGGTGAGTGTCAGGGCCAATAAGTGGGAGAGGGTGGGGTGGCAGGCATGGGGAGGGGGGAGGCAACAGGGGTTTGTTCTTGTTGCATTTGTTTGTTTGTTTGTTTGTTTGTTTGTTTTTTGGAGGGGAAACTGGGAAAGGAGAAATTTACATGTAAATAAAGAAAATATCTAATTAAAAAAATTAGAATGTAATCTTTTTTTTTTTTTTTTTTTAGAATGTAATCTTGAAAAAATAAAAAAAAAAAAAATCCTCTGTGACAGTTTTATTAATTGCATTCCTGGTACACACTTGCAATTCGTTCCTCTTCTCATCGTTGTGATCTGGTGCCTGATAGGAAGCGCGCCCGTCAGAGGAAGGTTTATTCTGGCTCACAGTTCAAAGGGGCAGAAGAAGCTATAGTGAGTGAAAAGGAAAGCCTGGCGGTTGGCATCATGGAGCATCTGAAGCAGAGAAATGAGTGCTGATGTTCAGCCCCCCCTCTCCTTTTTAATTCCATCTGGAATCCCAGCGGGAGGGATGTGGTCACTAACATCTGAGTGGTTCTCCCCTCCTCAAGTAAACCTTTCTGGAATCGTCCTCACAGACATACCTACAGGTGTGTTTCTATGGGACTCCAAAATATAGTCAGGTTGATAATGAAGACAGTATGCACATGCGTTCGTTTCCCTGGGCTGCTAAGGCACTATGGTCCTTTTACTGCCTCCAGTTTTGTCCTGGTACTGGCACCCCTACTCTAAGCCCACTCTTCCTTTATTGAAAGCATCACTTCTGCTATAACTTTTCCTTGAGGATGGGGCTAGCATGTTCTTCCCTCAGTATCTCATAAGGATTTGCTCTTTTGCCTTTGTGTCTGTCTGTCTGTCTGTCTGTGTTGCTGTGCTAGAGATGGAACCCAAAGCCTTGTACATATTCTTCAAAGGATTATACTGAGCTCCACCCCTAGTCCCAGGTTTTTGGTTTTGTTTTTTTTGTTTTTTTGTTTTTGTTTGTTTGTTTGTTTGTTTGTTTGTTTTTTGATATACTGTAGCCAAGTGTGATCGTCTGGGAGTAAAGGAGCTCAACCCTTCTTGACCCTGATCTCCAGATGCTGAATACATATTGTCCAATGAATAAATACTAGTATTTGCCACAATGTCTTCAAAAATCTATTATAATTTGAACCTAGAAAGTCAGTCCAAAACTCATATGTTGAAGGACTTGTTCCTTAGTGAGGGCAGATAGTAGAGCCTTTAAGAGGGAGGATACAGGAGAAGGAAGCTGGGTCACTGGGCTCATGCTGTAGAAAAAGATAATATGACTCTGGTCTCTTCCCAACTACCATTAGGTAAATAGCTGCCCCTGTCATGTATCCCCACCATGACACCTTGTGACAGGCACCAACTGACTATGGACAAACCAAACCAACCAGCCAAACAAACAAACAAAAACCTATGAAACTGTGAGCCAAATCAAACTTTGCCTCTCTTTGAGCTGAATTATCTCAGGTATTTTGTGATAGAAAGCTGACTAATATAGTCTCTAAGACCATCACTAACCAATAAGTAAATTGTATGGCAGGTGCTTAGAAAGTCTAGAAAGGAGGGACAACCCAAAGGAAAAATGCCAAATGAGCCTAGGGTGGCTCACTTCCTCCTGCCATACACTCAATCACATCAAATTCTAGCCGGGGGCTGGAGAGATGGCTCAGCGGGTAAGAGCACTGACTGCTCTTCCGAAGGTCCTGAGTTCGGATCCCAGCAACCACATGGTGGCTCACAACCACCCGTAATGAGATCGGATGCCCTCTTCTGGTGTGTCTGAAGAAAGCTACAGTGAATTACCCTGGAGCAAGGAGGGCCAGAGAGAGTGGGGCTGGCAGAGGTCCTGAGTTCAATTCCCAGCAGCCACACACATGATAGCTCACAGCCATCTGTACAGCTACAGTGTACTCATACACATAAAAATAAATAAAATAAATTAAAAAAAAAATTCTAGCCGGATCTGGAGACACAGAAGCCCATCCTCCAGAAGTAACTCAGAGCACTTGGAAGAAGAGACGAGTGAGCTGGTCACAGCAGCCAACCAATTCCACTAATACCTAAACTCTTCCTAAGAAAATCCCAGCTCTTTACAACAATCTTCCCCTACCTCAAGAAGTAAGAAACATCTCCCAGTGCCTAGAGAGATGGTTCAGTTAACCCAGGATCGGTTTTCTGCCTCCACACTGGACAGCTCAAATCACCTATAACTCCAGTTCCTGATCATCCAGCACTGTGTTCTGAACTCTGTGAGCACCTGGACTCATGTGTGCATGCCCACTCATGCGTACTTAAAAATAAAGGAAATCTTAAAAGAAGGGTCTCTTAGGACTAATGCCATTTGGAGAAGATTTTATGTTAAGAGTTGGGGTCCCTCTAAACATACTTAAATGCCATGCAAGCATATGAGTATCCTTTCTCCGTTTAAAGTGGGGTTACCACAATTTGCAACATGTTGGTTAAATATCTAAATCGGGTCAGAAATGCTATAGAAAATGGAAGGATAATGCTGGTTTTGTATGCCCAACACAGTCACAGCCCTTAGTAGGATTCAGTAAATATTTGTTGACTGACTAAGCTCATTCATCATTGGAATATCACTGACCTTTGGCTGAAAAGTATCACTGTGAATGATTTTGAAAGACAAGGAAAAGAGAACAAGGAATAAGAAGTCAAATCGGGAATGAACTGTATTTTAAAGAGGGGAGCGGAGCAAAACAGGGAAACCAGGAAATGCTATAAGACACTACTGGCTGGTAAATTCACAGCACTGAATACCACCGAGCTGTGAATAAAATCCTGCCTGCCTAGCCCATGCTAGCAAGTTTATACATTGTTTGCGGTCTGCGTTGATGAGAGTGCTGTGGCTGCCCCATGTCAGCCCTCCACGAGCAACTGTCCCAATCAACTGCCGGCTGTAATTAGGGAGTACTGAGAAGGGCTTGTTGGAGAGAAATCAGCTTGCATATTTTTTCCTTCCATTGTGGCTGGCTCATTTGAATGATAATGGATTGCAGTCTGGGGTGTAACTCTGACTGCCTTAAATAATGAGGCAGTCTTGGACGCCCAGTACCTGAGCTGCCACCGGTTAGTGGCCAGTGACAAAACAGGAGCAACGGTCTTTGGGCGATAAAGGATGAGCTCAAAGTGGCGGGAGCCAGATGCTGGGAAATGCCCACTGCAGGCACCGTCAGGAGCTTCCGGCACTGAGAGCCTCGTTTGTTTTATTCATAGTCATTTTTCCAGCTGAGAGACCTTAAAGGCGTCTGGCCACTGGCATCCTGAGGTGATAAAACACTGGGGTAGGCGACCAAAAGAGGTGCCGAATCCCCATCCCCAGGGGAACCTTAACACCCCACGGAGCCTGTTTTCATTTTCTAGAAAGCTCAAATGAGGGGACTGAGACAGATGACAACTCAGGGCTGTGTCATTTTGGAGATTTTCAAAATCACTTAAGTTTGGTTAATATGGTGTCCCTTGCCAAGTGTGTGTGTGTGTGTGTGTGTGTGTGTGTGTGTGTGTGTGTGATGCGTATGTGTATGTTATATGTGTGAGGTGTGTGTGTGGTGTGGTGTGTATTTGTGTATGTAATATATGTGTGTGTGGTGTATCTGTGGTATGTATGCATGTGTGTGAT
>JADRCD010208031.1:16013-37543 GCA_019843815.1 Montemys delectorum | reverse complement strand
TCTCTCTCTCTCTCTGTGTATTTTTTTATTTTGTTGTTGTTCTCTTTTGTTTTTCTAAGACAGTTTTTCTTTGTAGTCCTGGCTGTCCTGAAACTAGCTCTGTAGACCAGGCTGGCCTCGAACTCAGAGATGCCCCTGCCCCTGCCCCTGCCCGTGCCCATGCCCCTGCCTCCCAAGAGCTTGGATTAAAGGCGTGCACCACCAGGCCAGGCTAGAATGTGCCTTCTTGATGGCAGCAAATAAAAAATCTTAACCAAAACGTGCAGGAAATTTTATGCAGCAGCCATCTATTTTCTAAATCGGCCAGATTTGCCTCACATCTTCCAAACACTTTCCTCAACCCATGCTCACTGTACCCCTGGAGCAGGGTCTCTTTTGACACTGGTTGCAGGCACCTAGCGCACGGGACCAGATAAGAGGATGTGAGACAGACTTGCTGGCAACTGTCGCCTAAGTTTCATTTTAATGTGGGTAAGTTCTTGATCCACCCCTAGAACGTCCAAAATTAAACTGAGGTCTGAAAAGACAGCGATCCGACAGAAAGGGCGCAGAGATAGCCCAATCTCAGACTGCTGGCGTCTGGGGCAGCCCACTCTGAATGCCAGGGTGCGGCTAATGCAGGGCTTGGCCACACTGCCAGCTGGAGACACAGGCGGCAGTTGGCACCTGGGAGAGGAGCCTCAGGAATGAATGGCCACGCGGGGGCGTAAAGCTGCTGTGCAATGCAGCTTCATTCGCATGCCCCACCCCGGTATCCAGGATGCTTCAGAGAAAGCTCAAAGGCCAGGCTCTCTGATGACAAAGAGGACAGAATTCTGTAATAATCATTACCACTTGTTTTGCCTGTAACGACCTGCTTTTTGCTTTGGGGGCCAGAGGAACCATGCTTTGGGCTTCACCTTCAAGGAGGAAAAAAAAAAAAAAAAAAAGTTCTCGAAGAATTTCAGTTATTCTACTAAATATGCTTTTTTCTTAGGTGACTTCAACTAAAAGAATGGCAGCGTAGTCTTTCCAGTAGCAAGCCCGCTTGGGGTATGAGACTTAGACGCTCCATAAAGTCCCACAGAAATGGAGAATCTTGAGAATCCTTTAAAAATGACAGCCAAGGGTTACACAGTGAAACCCTGTCTCGATAAACAAGACAAAACCAACAACAAAAAAGTATATATATTTTGCTGGCGGGGGTGGTGCATCTCTTTAATCCCAGCAGTTGGGAGGCAGAGGCAGGTGGATCGCTCCAAGTTTGAGATCAGCCTGGTCTACAGAGTGAGTTATAGAAGAAGGCTACACAGGGAAACTGTGTCTCAAAAAACAAAGGAAACAAAAAGAAACGCATACGACGAAATTGGATTTATAATATACAGTTCTGTTAATGCTAACTGCCAACTAAAAGAATGTGTTTACATTTGTAGCCTTAAAATGAAGCCTATAGGTCCAGAGTGACTAATTTCCACAATGTCAGTACTGAGTCAGATGAGGCAGGAGAATCGTTAACTCAGTCCATCTGAGCTATACAGGGAGACCTAGTCTGAAAAGAGATAGAGAGATGGAAAGAGAGGAAGTATCTATGAATCCAATAAAGTTAATATGAGCTCTTCTTTTTGCAGTTCTCATCCCCTTATAGTTGGACTACATTGTATTTTATTTATTTACAAACTATTATAGAGATAGACAATGGATAAATGACTGACAGAGAGATGGACAATTGATGACGGTTCAAGAAGCTGCAGTTTGCCTAAGCCGGACAGTCAAGGGAAGATACAACCTTGCGCTAGACACACCCTTGAAGAGGTCTTGGGTTCCTAAGCTCTTGAGATGTGTTGGTGTGTTCAAGCAACATACCACACTATCACCACTGTGATCAGTTTCTGTAGACTCTGGTTTTAGGAAATGCAAATTTATCATCTTGTAATTCATAAGAACTATAGAATCAGCCGGGCAGTGGTGGCACACGCCTTTAATCCCAGCACTTGGGAGGCAGAGGCAGGCAGATTTCTGAGTTCGAGGCCAGCCTGGTCTACAGAGTGAGTTCCAGGACAGCCAGGGCTACACAGAGAAACCCTGTCTTGAAAAACCAAGGGGGGAAAAAAAAAGAACTATAGAATCCTTAGTAGTCTGACACAGGTCTCTGTAGGTCAAAATCAAGATGTCGGCAGGGCTGTGTAGCTCGTGGCCCTGTTTGTCAGGGATGATGGGCACTCAGTAGTGACTCGTTCTTCTCCTGTCTGGTAACACCAAATTGAAATATTTCCTCCATATTAGAGGATCCTCAAGACTCGGAGAGTAAGCAATTCAAGAGTCCCAGAAAACCTCAAAACTTACCCGATTCACAAGACCCGAGAGTTACATAAGCAGTAAAGATGGAGCAGAGAGATCCAGGGTGTAGGCTGTGAGAGTTGCCACCCATGTGGACTGGGCTTTAGGGTGATGCACTTCTCTTCGAGTCGCTCCTTCCTGTAAGCAACCCTCACCTATACTCCTATGAGCAATTCCAGGAAATTCCTTGGCTTACCAAGTCGAATTGGTAGAATGGTTTTCCGGTCTGCTTATTGTTATCGCCCTATCTGTGTTGAGTAGACATAGTTTGTGATTCCCAGAAATAGCCCTACACTTTCTCTGACTGATCCCTCCTGTGGATAAATGGCTCATGGCAGCAGGGGACTAGATCTCCTCACCTAAAAAGACTTGTGTTGAATCTTCTAAGTGTCTTTTCCATCAAAATAACACTGATGACTTGCAAGGACTTGGAATATAAACCGTGTGGTGTGTGAGTGTGTCTGTGCATATGTTTAACTTTGAAGGGCATTGCTCAGTGTAGATTTCCATAGAACTACTCTTCAAATAAGTCTGTGCTCAAAGTAGTAGTTCACTCAACAACTCTTACGACTTTGTCATCCTTTCCTGTCTCGCATAAAGGAAAAGTTCCAGAGAGGCTGACATCACATCCATAAGATCATCCGAGTCATGAGTGACAGTGTGTCTCTGACCTCCATGTCAGCCTTCCATGGCCTTCTGAAAGAAACACGATTATAGGGCTGTCCTGAGCTTTCACGTGTGTGTGTGGGGGGGGAGGGACAGAGAGGGAGAGGGAGGGAGGGAGGGAAGGAGGGAGGGACAAAGAGGGAGAGGGAGGGAAGGAGGGAGGGAGGGAGGGAGGGAGGGGGAGAGAGAGGTCGAGGGAGGGAGGGAGGGAGAGGGAAGGAGAGAGGGCCTGAGACCCCAGGACAGGGCGGTGGTAACCCCGAGTGTGTTATTCCGCGGCGGTAACCCCGAGTGTGTTATTTCCGCGGCGGTAACCCCGAGTGTGTTATGTCTCAGGTTGGGAATGTGTGTGCGTTCGCTGATGGAGCATTGCAAGCCCCCATGTTGCTGTTTTACATGTTCAGTGTTTGCAGTGCTTCAGATTTCAAATCTTTCTCATGCTTCCTTTGTACTGCAGTGACCCACTACAGACAGTGCACGTACTCGTATAAACCACTAGGTGGCAACAGAGAAAACCGTACATGAAAGCTACACTCTCCGGAGGTGTTGAGATTAAAGAAGCCTGATCCCAGCGCTTGGGAGGCAGAGGCAGGGGGATGTCTGAGTTCGAGGCCAGCCTGGTCTACAGAGTGAGCTCCAGGACAGCCAGGGCTACACAGAGAAACCCTTCCTTAAAGAAGAAGAAGGGGGAGGGGGGAGAAGGAGCAGGAGGAGGGGGAGGAGGAGGGGGAGGAGGAGGAGGGGGGGGAGGACGGGGAGGAGGGGGGGGAGGAGGGGGGAGGAGGAGGAGAAGACGAAGATTCATCATTCTTGGAGTTTAGAACAGCCAGATGAATTCCACCAAGAACGATATCTAGAACCACCGTGCACTATTCCATACACAACAATGCAGTTTGCCTGTCTACAACCACCAGAGTCACATTTGTAGACGTGCAGTTCACACAACCAGTTTTAAACCCGTTTGTTGCCCAAGCCTGTCACTCTGTTCTCCCTTGATCGTATACTAATATTTGGTATACTGCATGTTGAATCTAAAATTGTGTCTATATATTTGGGGGTTTTTTGAGCTAGAAAATATATTTGTGCTATTTGTGCTCTGCATTCAGGAGGCCTTTAATTAGTTATATGACTTCAAAATGTTAGGGTTTGTTTGTGCTTGCCTTTTAGTACAAACTAGATGCAAAAGAACAGCAAACCCACACTGGCGTTTCTTTTTTTTTAATTATTTTTTATTTTTGTGTGTGTGCACAGATGCACGTGCACACACACACACACAAACACACACACACACACACACTCATTTGCAAGTGACAGAGGAGGGCAAGAGAAAGTGATACAGATCTCATAGAACTGGAGTTACATCTGGCTAGAAGCCACCAGGTGTGGGTGCTGGCAACAGAATGGAAATCATCAGAAAAGCAGCAAGAGCTATTAAAACACGGAGCCCCCACACTGCTGTTTATAATTTCAGTCATTACCTTACACCTTAAAACAAAACACAGCTGGAAATGACTACAAAATCAAGGAGAATGACAAAGTGTAGGTAAGGCCTGTGCAATTCAGCTTTGCTAGCACAAAGGAAACAGCCGGAGCTAGGCTTTGGGTTTGTTTTTCTCCTGGGAAGGAGGTGAGCTGAATCCTGGTGGAGTAGTGGAGCTGACAAAGGAGAAGTCAGCAGGTCTATCTCTGCCAAGCCACAGGATCTGATGCACCAGCCAAAAGAACTTGGCAGCAAAATATAAGGTAGGTGTTAGCACATATAATTGATTTTAATTATATGTTTTATAATTACATAAATTCATTAAGCGTAATGGAGAGGAAGGCCATGTTTTTAATGAAAAAAATTTACCTGGCTAGCTGCAGAACAAAAGAAAACATGAAAAGAGAGTGGGATATTGATTTATTTTACTTGAAATAGATGATGCACAATACAATAAATCCAAAGTATATATGCTATTCTTCACGCATTCATATAGATACTAGGAATTCTTCGAAACCATGTAAATCAGGATTTCTCCATCTCCTTTACCAAAAAGTCATGACCATGGCCTACTGGCTCAGAAGGTAAGCCTTCTATGTCTGAGTTTGATGAGGAGACGGTTTCAGAAGCCAACAGAGGCTGTTTCCTATTGTTAAGTCCTAAGCAACTATTAATCTTCCTGGTGATGTAATACTATAACTTCGTAGATTCTTTGATTGTGCTTTAATTGAAAACCTTATTGAAAAGTCTCTTTTGTGGTAAAGATTCTGAAAACTAATAAACCAATTCTGAGTTTGGTGAAGATGATTCATTTACTAGTAAGTCCCAGCACAGAGGAAATTATAAAACTCTTGGATCAGTAAAGACAGAGGATTCTCAAGCTTCCTGGGAATTTTGAGAATAAAATAGATGAGACATTCCTTGTTTACTAACTTTCCTATTGGAGGGAAATGAGTGGCCTTCCACAATGTACATCTATTTTAGCTACTTTTCCAAAATTGCTTTTGTAACATTGTATCAGCCCGGAGTGCACAGTTAGTTGATAAGGTGGAGCTAGCTTTCGAAGGCCACCTCTGGGTGTTGGTGACGCACGCCTTTAATCCCAGCACTTGGGAGGCAGAGGCAGGAGGATTTCTGAGTTTGAGGCCAGCCTGGTCTACAGAGTGAGTTCCACGACAGCCAGGGCTACACAGAGAAACCCTGTCTAGAAAAAAACAAAAAACCAAAAAACCAAACCAAAAAAAAAAAAAAGCAGGATGCCAGTTGATGTTTTTTAGAGAAAGCTAAACATATAACTCAGTGAAGAGGCAACATAGGTCCACTATCATTCCAGAAAAACTGTATATCAGTGGTTTCCAACCTGTGTGTCATGACTCCTTAAGAGTTGAATGAAACATTCACAGGGGTCCCCTAAGACCATTAGAAAACACAGATGTTTACATTATGATTTATAACAATAGCGAAATTACAGTTGCAAAGCTGCAACACAAATAATTTTACTGGTTCGAGGATCATCACAACATGAGGGTCACAGCATTAGGAAGGCTGAGAACCACTGCTCTATACACGTTGAATAACCTATATAACGGTGACTATAAACATTTTTTCAGATTAGGAGGGGACTTCAGTAGTTCATTTGGTTCAGTTCCTTGACTTCCACAGATAAGGTATCATTATTTCTACTTTATAAATCAACGAATTAGGCCTCATAGAGATGGTCTGACTTTCATAAGGTTATCGTTGATTGACAGTGAGTTCAGGACAATCTCCTGATCAAGCGAAGGGTCAATGAACTATCAGGGAAATTTCTGAAAGGATTTTGTTTTCTCAAAAATTCCTCCTTACTTGTTTCTGTTAAGTCAAAGCATCCAGAATTGACACAAAATAGAACCTCCCATAATTGTATACAGACGTATTAATAAGAAATTGGTGGCATTTTAGATAACCCACTTAGTTGATCTCCTTAAAAGTCAAGGTGGCCATCAGTAGTTGGTTCTCTGTCAACCAAAAATCATTTTGGCTAAAGAAGAGAATAAACAGAAACCCTGAATTCCCTCGCTGGGCCCATGAGCCTGGTACTTAAGTGAACATGACAGAAATCAGGTTTGAAGCAAATCTAATCAAGACACATTTTCTAATGTCCCTCTTGCCCCAGGTTCTATTTATTTATTTTTAAAATTATGTATGTGTATGTTTCTCTATGGGGTTATGGTCCTGTGAGATAGGTACCCTAGATCTGGAAGCTCAGGTAGCTGGGCCACCTTACACCTTACATGGGTATTACGAGTCAAACTCAGGTTCTTCTGCAGAGTAGTATTTGCTCTTAGCTAATGAGCCATCTTTCCAGCATCCCTCCCTCTCACTGTGCCTGCGGCTTTGACTTTGAGAAACAACTAGAAATTGTGCAACTTCATTCCTTAGGTCCTTAAAGAAGTTAGGGAGCATAAAGGAACAATTTGACAAGGAAAAGTTGTTGTGGAGCACAGAGGGGGAAGCTTTAGAATAAAGTTTATAAGAAGTTGTCATAAAGACACCCTACTGTGATGCTGAGAATAACCTAATACTAATGATAGTGTGACGATCCACCATCTTCCCTGAGCACAAGACGTTACTGAAAACCTTCCTCACTGTACCACTTTATTCTACCTTCCTCTCTAGTAGGCCACATACACAGAGGAGAAGGTAATAAAAACATATTATTTAAATGAAGACAAGATCAACGAATGAAAGGAGGAGGAATTCAGAAAGGATAGAGGGAAGGGATACTGGTTCATGGCCACCATATGAAAAGCATAGCAGTAAATGTTTCCTGCCATCACATTTAATGTCAGTAGCTCTCTGAGGGAACCATTACGGACACGAGGACAAAATAGCACTCTATATCATTGATGCTTGCACAGGTACTGAGCAACACAGCTAAATTTCAATTGACTTAAAATTCCATGCCCATTCAAAATGCACCATCATGACATAAAACTCATCATGAGCATGTGAGGAACTGTATAAAGATGGGGAGGTTCTCACTCTGTATATTGATTTTGGAAATAGGATTTTGGATGAACTTCTGTCAATAAGTGTCAGAGAGAAAGAAAAGAAAGGGATTGTACTGAAACTCTAGCATCAGAAAAAAAATCAGGCACCCTGAACTTTGAAAGGTACAGCTCTCTCAAGGTTTCATCTCAATACCTTCTTGTCTATCTTCCTCATTTTCCTCAACCACCCTGTCTCCAAGGAAGCTATAGGGGCCCTGCGAGGTGTCACCCACACATAGAAGATTGGGTACAGAGATTTCTCTCCAGTCCTGACATGAAGGGATGCGAATATGTTTGATGTCTTCACTCCCAGGAATGAAACCAAACACTTTCTTGATTCGATGTCTAATGAGAAGTCGGGAGTGCTCCTCAGCAGCTTGCTCAAAGAGCACTCTCTCGTTGTGGAGGTGGTTGGCCCAGTAGTGATGCTGCAGAGAGGTGAGGGGGGAGCAACACCTTGCCAGACATTTGGAGACCAGGAAAGCAATGGTTGCCAAGACGACCAGAATCCAGCCCAGCATCTACGCATAACCAGCAGACATTAGTGGGTTGAAGCATCGATATGGCAAATATTCAAGAAACAGCTGTGGTAAGAGGGAGCCCAACATACTTTAGAACTAAGATGTGGGTAAAATCTTTGCTTCTGGTTTTTAATATATACTACACGATGATGATCATTTGGTATGGAAATATCTGTGATAGAAGGACAGGTCAAACCATTTCAGCATAGCCTTCATATTACAAAGGAACGTGACCTGTTAATGTGGGATGGATTCTAAGTACCATCCGTGAAGTGATAGACGCTATAAACTACCAATTAACCTTATATAAAATGTTTAAACCTTGTCCTTTGCTTGTAAACCAATCTTGCTTCTTGATCATTAGGTATGGACCCATGAGTCTGTTGGGGGCTTAATTAATATTTGATAATAAATGGTGGTGAAGATGATGCTGTGATCCACACTAATGGCAGCCTCCCGAGGTCTTCAGTGACCTGCTACCAAGTATTTACACACATGTCTTCCTGAATCTCTCTTTCCTCTTATCTCTTGTAACCAAAGAAGTCAGTAAGCAACTATAAGCTATACCTTGTAGTTCCTTACTATTTTTTTTGTTTGTTTGTTTTGGTTTTTTTTTTTTTAGGTAAACTAGCTTTATTTGTGACTACTTCCTGCATTTTAAATACTGATTTTTTTTTTTTGTCATAGACTCTTCTGTTTCCCTGCTGTATCATTCTTTTAAAAGTATTTAACAACTGGAATGAGGAAGGCAAAGTCTAATGAGGAAGAGTGCTAACAGTGGACAGTCCCAGGCGGGCAGCACAGGCGTCCTCTGCCTACAAGCCTTCACAGGCTCCTCTTCCTGAGCTGGTTTTGTGATTAGTCAATACAAACTAACAACAAAATGATACCAATTGTGGCAAATAGTATCTTAATGGAAAATTTCTGACTTTTCTTTGACTAGGTAATAGTGCAGCATTTCAGGACTCTGCATCTTGATTTTATTTTTTGTAAATGGACAGTATTAAAATAACTGAAAGATAAGAGGCCAAAATTTATGGAAGCCTTTGCAGTCAGTACTTTAGGATTTAGTGCTTTGAAGATATGCTTTAATTCATCTCTTGGAGAAAGTCATGGATTTTTCTTGCAAAAATGTAAAACTGCACTACTAGTCTAAAAGTATTGCAGGCTCATGTCTTCTTCCTGTGCCATCTCTCTGACACTGATCTGTGCATGTACGATACATTTAGAACTACCACTGGAGATTTTAAAAACACAATTGAACTTCCTATAATTTCAGGAAAAGATTTTTAGTATAGAAGAACACAAATGTGAAAACATGCAGAAAAATGAGATATTTGTAATACTACTAAAATTCATTATTTTTAACAGAGACTAGATACAGTCATGAGCTCTTTTTAAATGTGTTAGTTCATCTTTTCATCCACAACCGTTTAAGTGACAGATTCTATCATGCCTTTCACAGCTAGGAATGGGAAGTATGGAGAAGTACAACTAAACAGCAGCAACAACAACAACAGTAAAACTAGTTGGTTACTAAGGTAAAGTAACCTGAGTGAAACAGGTCTACTAACCCCAACATTCTGTGTGCATGCATCTATTCAGTGGAGTACACTTTGATACATGGGATCTAATGTGTCTTCTGAATTCAGATAATATGAGAAACAATAGACCTGTGATATGTTCAGTATGTTCATAGAGACTGTAACAAGTTTGGAATAGTAGGAGAATGGGGTGGGAGGGGAGGAATGGGGGGTTGCGGGGAGGGGGGAGGCCCCAAACTTACTTGTGACTGGTATCTGTGTAGAAGAGCCACTTCGTCTCTTACTGGAATCACCTCGGAGGGAGCTGATGTGTAGCATGGAAATCCAGCTAGCATCTCTTCCCGTTTGCTAGGAGTAACATTAGCAAACATCGGGTACTGGTCCACAGAGGCAAACTCACTTGCTGCACATTCATAGTAGCTTCCTGTCAGCAGGGTCACCGTCAGCCATGTCAGTGGAGCAACCAGAGCCCTCCCAGAGATGTTGAAGAACATGAGGCAGGCCAACCTCCTCTCCAGAGGGCTGCTTCTCCGATATGGAGGGGTACAGCTGCAGCAGCAGTATTCGCTGGCAACTGTCCACATTTGGCCTCGTAGAGCATAGCCAGCAATCAGAAGAATTAAGGCAGGAACCACGAGAAAAGCTGAACCATAGTAGAAATTTTTTCCAACTTGACACGGACAACTGAACGTGTAAGAGGAGAACAGTTGCTGTCCACAAACAGTCAAAATCGCTATCAAAGAATTGATGCACGGCTCACTTCTGAGCAGAGAAGACGAAATACAGTTGAGATCTGGGCTCATCGTGGAAGCTCTGGCACAGCCAGCGGGTGGCTCTTTCTGATGGCTAGACTCTTCCAGCTGTGACCATTTTATAGGATAGCACTGGTTTAACTGGTTGTGTCAAGTAACCCAACATCCTTGTATGTTTAAAGGATTCTAGATTCTTCTCATATACTTTGTGAATCCTGAGCTAATAAATTTACACCAGATCGTAGCTGGGAGAAAGGGAAGGGATCTCGGTTCTCTTTGAAAAGAGAACTTCTCAGGATCTCATCAGGGATGACCACAGCAAGCTCGCCGGGCAGGCTCCCTCCATCTTTCAATGCATCACTTTGTACCACTGAAAATGTTAAGCATCAGACAACAGCCTAGGAAGTAAAACAGAGACACTCTTACCTCAGTGACAAACAGATTTTCCAGACAAAGCATTACAAAACACAGAGAAATGCAAAGTATCAAATATTAGAGAAATCCAAAATTTCTAGGTGGTCCCAAAAGGTTGTTTTTAAAAACAGGAAACCAGGAACAAAGAAGCTACCTCAAAACACAGATACATGCCAGTAGAGTATCGCTATATGTTGATATAAAAGTTAAACTGCAGCCGGGCGGTGGTGGCGCACACCTTTAGTCCCAGCGCTTAGGAGGCAGAGGCAGGCAGATTTCTGAGTTCGAGGCCAGCCTGGTCTACAGAGTGAGTTCCAGGACAGCCAGGGCTATACAGGGAAACCTTGTCTCAAAAAACAAAAACAAAAACAAAAACAAAAAACAAAAAAAGTTAAACTGCAAACTTATTTTTATATCCTTTGGTTATATGAAAATGTGACATTTCAAATAGTTTTATAGCTTTACATAAATGAAATGATCAAACATGGAAGTCATTTTTGCTGCTTAATTAGTGCTTCTTTACCATACAATTTCTATGAAAATGGGAGTTGATAGTATTTATAAATCTTCATTCTCAAGCCCTCAGCTGGATGTGCTCATTAGTGAACTGAGAGGATATACTGAGAAAGTACAACACAGACAGGCAGACAATATAGTTCAAAAAGCAACTGAGGACACAGAAGACAGATGAAGCCCAGTGGGAAAGGAAAAACCAGCAGAGCAGCAATACTTTAAAAAGCCTTCACGTAGAAGAAGGTTGTTGTTTTGAGCAGTATAAAAAGAAAACCATATCTGGACTCATCAGAGTGAAAACAGAGATAGTCTTAAAAGGTACCGCACAGCGAAAGTAGGTACTGTACCACAAAATGACAACAGACCTAGAGAAGTGTTCAGACCAGTGACAATGGAGAGAAGAAAACACTCTATCAGCAGGGGATTCGGTAGTAGCGAGGCGTCATTCAAGACAGAGCAAAATAAAATAGTAAAAGGCTACAGAGCATTTGCACATTGAGAGGATTACAAAAGGATGCATTTCAGCAAGAGGTAGATGAACTCCGAGGACAGGCCTCAGAGCACAGATAATGGTGAGCTCAGAATACTCAACAATTCTCTTTGTAGGTTTTGAGGTATTATTTTTATTTCAAAAACATAGAACTACATACTATTGTAATAATGTAATATTATATCTGCCTATTTACACATACACATATACTTATATATTATGTATATATAATATGTAATGTAATAATATATAGCAATATATTATTATAACACAGTATCACTACATATCTCCCAAGAATACTGAAAATATTAACTGGCCAGATATTGCTGGAGTTCTCACACACTGATGACAGGAATGTCAAATTTATTTGGAAAATTGTGGTTTTCTTAAAAGTTTATCTATCCCCACCATATACTGTTCATATTTCCTAGTTATTTGTTAATAGATAAAGGAAAGTATATATTTATGTAAATACTTACACCTGAATATCCATGGAAACTTCCTTCATAAAAGCTATAAGTAAAACCAGCCCAAATGTCCATCACCATATGAATTAACAAACTGGTATATATCCAATATTGCTGATTCAAAGATTAGATAGATGGAGAGAGAGAGAGAGAGAGGGAGAGAGAGAGAGAGAGAGAGAGAGATAAATTAATAATTTTCTAGGGTCAGTGAGATGGCTTAGTGGTTGAGAGCACTGACTGCTCTACTAAAGGTCTCGAATTCAAATCCCAGCAATCACATGGTGGCTCACAACCGCCCTTAATGAGATCTGACGCCCTCTTCTGGTGTGTCTGAAGACAGCTGCATTGTACTTTATTAATAACAAATAAACCTTTGGGCCTGAGCGAGTGGGGCCAACCAGAGGAAGCAGAGGTCCTAAAAAATTCAACTCCCAACACGAAGGCTCACAACCATCTGTACAGCTACAGTGTACTCATATACATAAAAATTAGATAAATCTTTTTAAAAAATAATTTTCTAGAAGAAAAATTGAAAAATAACTATGCATGATGTCCTTTATATAGAAAGACTAGGAAATATAGCCAGGTATGGGGCACAAGCCTTTAATCCCAGTACTTAAGAGGCAGATACAGAGGCAGGTGGATCTTTATGAGTTCAAAGACAGTCTGGTCTACATAGTGAGTTTAAGGGCACCAAGGACTACATAGACAGACCCTGACTCAAAACAACAAATTCTAGATAATATAAATAGAATGGTGCTTTCTAAGAAAGACAAGGAAAGAGGAATAAGAAGAGAGGGGTTGTAGAGAAATGAGAAAACTTTGGAGGGGTCTGCTTTTCTGCCCACAGTGTTTGGAGTTGTGGAAGAGATGCCAGTGCTATCAAAAGACTTATTCTTTTTTCTTTCCCCAGGACGCCAGGTCAGGGAATGCCAAGCAAGGTCACACCAGGAAGCTTCAAACTGGGTCAGAAGGTGAGAGAAGAAAGAGAAAGCCTGGACTAGAACCTTTACTGGGAGATCTGTGGGAAAGACAAGGCAGATCAGGGGAACACTGAAGCCGGCTTTAAATAAATCTAGTGGGTTTGGGGCAAGAGATCATCCCTATACATCTGCAATCTGGGAATGGTTGATTTGGGGCAGAAAAATATTAACTCAGTATGTGAGCATTAGATAAGGTAATGGCTCTGGCGTTTGACCTCTGGCTCATAAGGCCCTCTAATTAATGGATGCCAGATAGGTAAACATAGGACAGGGAGATAACAGTGTTAATTACATTGATTAAAAACTTGATCCATATGCTTATCAAACTGTGTATAAAATATGTCTCAATAAACCATAAACATTTTAAGTATGATCACTAAGACTAGATATCCCATGTATAGATCATTTAAAACACAGAAGGAATGAAAAGAGAATCTTTACAGGAAAAGAAAGAGTAAATAAAGACAAGAGGGTAGTAAGGAGAAAAGACAAAATTACAGTATAAATGAGAGCAGACATGTCAATAAAAATGATAAAAAAAAACCCTAAAGAACTAACAGTGACTGAATGCCTGCTAGGCACAGTGTTAAGAACACTGAATTTCCTGAGTAATCCAGTCTTCAGGTGAGTTTAGGGAGCTTGCCTAGCACCCACCCTAGCACCCGCCCCAGCACCCACCCCAGGACCCGCCCCGGCACCCGCCCCAGCACCGGCCCCGGCACCCGCCCCGGCACCCGCCCCGGCACCCGCCCCAGCACCCGCCCCAGCACCCGCCCCAGCACCCGCCCCAGCACCCACCCCACACAGATGAACGGAGGAGTTAAAATTAGGACCCAGGTAGCCTAACACATATCTTTAACCATCATACCAGAGCTGGTTTAAACCTGCCCATGTAGTGTTTTAAAAACAGCCGTGCTGCTTACAAGTGGCCTTCCCAAAACTGTTCTGCACGCAAAGCTTGAAAACAAAGACACAGAGGCATGGACCACTGTGCAGAATAATATTAGAAGGAGAGACTGACCACAGGTCATTTAAAGGACTACCTGCAGATTCGATCAAAGTGCAAACACTGCATTATGAAGATATGGGAGTGTCAATGTGTATGTCCATGATGGCATAACTTTAAAATGTGTAAGTAGAAAATTGAGCCAAATAATAAGGAAGAATTCTTTCACAGGGAGATTTTTAATGTAACACTAATGGGTGATCAAATAAGCAATGAGTAGATAAAAGATAAAAAGAATAACTTTAGCAAGTCATGCCTAAGTCAGATTGCTAAAGATACACGATGTTCTATAACCTCAAAATAGACGATAAATATTTTATAAGTCCTACAAATAATTTCCCTCTAAAACTGGTTGATAATCACCAAGATTATCCCCAGAAGATCACTAAGAAAATATGATTATCAATATCCAATATCAAAGAATTTGATTCAGAAACCAAGGCAATGGTGTACTGCAGAGGTGCGGTTAGTAGCGTGTTTTAAAATTAAATTTTAAAATGCAAAATGTGTGACACGGAAACTAAATGAAATTCAAATATCAATGCTTATGACTAAACTTTTATTGGAAAATAGCACATCTGCTACCTAGATGAAAGTGACTGCTTTTGTCCTGACAGAGAGGGATTATCATGGTGGACTCTGTATGGCTGCAAAACTTAACGAACCTACTATCTGTTCTTTTCCAGAAAGACTTGCTGGGCTGATGTTAATCTGTATAAATAAATTGTCTACAGTGACAGGTATTGCTGTGGATAAACCTCAACAAACTCCTTTGAGAGAAAAGTTCTGGCTGTGAGGTGCATGCTACATAAAATAAAGTTACATGTACTATTACATGTTCTGTATGGATAAGATCTGTTACATGTTCCGTATGGATAAGAGCTGTTACATGTTCTGTAAGGATAAGAGCATATGTGGAACTTAAAAAGATCCATAGGAATGATAAAATACCAAGGTCCACAGAGTGACAACCACTAAATAGGAAAAAAAAACATAGGGTTTAAGAAAGTTTTGGATATTTTAGCTCATTGAGACTTGCTTTGTGTCTTAAAACAAAACCGGAAGCATATCCAGCAAAGCTGGGTAGCACATCCACATCCTTCTTTGTAATTACTAACTCATTCATTATAATATCTTGTGTATGAGGAAATGAGGACGAGAACTGTAGAGCATTCCTTCTGGGAGCTGCATAGGACACAGCTGCATAGGACACAGCCTGTTTGACCCTGCTGGAGAAGGGCTTCATTTATGCAGATATGTACACATGTGCTTTGCAGAATCCCTCTTGGCCTTTCCATGTGCACTGGATTTGGGTTAACCTTCCCCTCCCCCCACCCACACTTAATCTTTTGTACCCCATATTTTCTTTTCACTTTAATATCACATGTGTTCTGCTACCCTGCCCATGCTTCTCCTAGGTGGCTCTGGTGACCACACAACCCCTTCTCTCATAAATACATGTGTCAAAATTCAAAGTTAAAACCCACATAGAAAAGAAACATGATTGACTTTCTGAATCTGTGTCCTCATTTAATGTAACATGTTCCAGTCCCATGCATTCTCCTATAAGTTTCTTAACTTGAGATTTCTTTATTGTTTACTTTGATAAAAATAAATCTCAAAGTTAGTTTATTGCTGTCTGTCCCTCATGTAGTCCGCACATGTATACTACTCAGAGGGACTCAGTTTCACACTCTCTCTCTCCTTGAGCACAATCAAACGTGTGACTGGGAAAATCAGATCTAAGCATTACAGCTATCCTTAGAGGGTCCAGGGATCAAAGAAGAAACCACGTATTAATTTTATATCAGGAATCAGTGAGAATTAGCACAGAGATCAGCTTAAAATAGAAAGGAGTGTATGTTTTATATGTGTGAATGTGCACATGTGTGTGTGCATGCATGCATGTGTGTGCATATACATGTGGAGGCCAGGGGATGACGTTGGTGTCTTCCTCTATCACCTATTACTTTAGTTTATGAAATAGAGTCTTTCACTGAACCAAAAGTTCATTGGGTCTGATAGGCTGGCTGACCAGTGAGCTCCCAGAATTTGCTTGTCATGGCCTGCCAATGCTAGGGCTATACATACTTGTAGCTATGCCTGACATTTTAGGAGGATGCTGGAGATTTCAACTAGGCTCCTTTTGCTTTTACACTGTTACCCACTGAGCCATCTTATTAGGTCCTACAAAAGGCTTATAAGAAGAAACAAGTCCCTGTATAATTTCTTTGGTTGCTCTGTTAGGATCTTCCCAACAAAATGTGCTCTTTTCTGTTTGAGAGAAGGATGTTTTTACACAAGAAGAAGGGTTCTGGGAAACACAAGGTGTACACAGATGTTAAGAAGTGTTGAAAGAGGCTATACAGTCTGAAAATTAGCAAATCAGTGTCCAAGTGACAGTGGCTACAGCTGTTTGTTTAAGATGTATATGGTGCACTTGTCATGCATGCAGTGTCCACCTCAGGTGCTGGTGGGCTGTTAGTCTGGAAGAAGGATTCACCTATATTTTCTTTCTTTTGTCTCTCTCTTCTCTTCTCTTCTCTCCTCTGCTCTCCTCTTTCTTTCTTTTCCTTTTTTCTTTCCTTTTCTTCCTTTTCCCTCTCTTTCTCCTATTTATTTATTTATTTATTTATTTATTTATTTATTTATTTTCAGTTTATTGAAACAAGGTTTCTCTGTGTAGTTTTGGCTGTCCTGGAACTCATATACCAGGCTGACCTGGAGATCTGCCTGCCTCTGCCTCCTGAGGACTGGGGTTAAAGGTTAGGCTACACTGTTTTAAAGGTGCCCATGTGTAGAACAGTGGACCCTGATAGAAAACTTGGTAAGGTCAAGTGGATTCAGAAACCCTATTACCCTCATTTCCTAACCAGGTTCCTGTCCTGGAACACATGACCATGATACCCTATGGAGAAGACTGTGAGAATCAGTCATGTAGGGGCAGTGCCCAAAACTCCTCCACATGCAGATGAGGCATCCCTAACAGCTCAGATCAAGCCAATAGAAAGCATCTTCTTTTAGATCCCAATCTACCCCCAAATGTATATAAGAGCCTGTCCACAGGAATAAAGAATGAGAGTTATGTCATCAAAGGCCGTCTGAGAGCATCCGTCATGAAGAGCTGTAACACCAGGGGAGGAGAAGTTCTCTCTCAAAGCTTTTGCTGCTGGAAGCTGATCAAGCCTACCTCAGTTACTTCCTGCCCAATAGCCCCAGCCTTGGCTCCTAGCCACTCACAAAGAGGCAGAGCACAGGCAGCTATGGAAAGGTCCAGCATCTTATGTAGATCTGACTCCCCCTTCCTGCTCAAACCAGCCTACTGCATAGTGTCAAGCCACTTCAGAGCAGCAGTGGCAGGAGAAGACTAACTCCCCGTCCTCTTCAGAGAACACAACTCTTTGGACACTTAGGCCAGAACAGAGCCCCACAGATCTCCACAGATGGGGTCCAATACACAGACCAACACCCATGATACCTTTGAAACTCTGTAGTGGCCTTGATATGACCACAATATAGCCATGATCTTGTATTATTGTTGATTACAGTGCCACCTTTCCCCTGCACAAGCTCATAGACTTTTCCTGTTTTGCTCAAGATCTTCTCTTATTTTGAATTCCAAATTGCCCCCAAAATTGGCAACATGCTATCAATTACACATTCATATTTGTTTAGAATCTACTTCTAAAATTCTTATCAACTACATTAGAATGTATAGATAAAAGGGGGGTGGTTTGGAATCTGCAAATGTAGTTCTGTTTCCTACTATCCAGGTGAGCTTGAAAAGCTTTTTTTAGTCTTTTTATTCTGTATACTTTTATTCTTTATCCTATCCTGTAAAATGACAATGACTACCACATTGACTACCTCAATGATTGTAGTTGAATTAAAATAATAAAGATAGTGAAAATCGTACTATAAGCTGTAAAGTTGTAAATATAAGTTATTGGTTTACCTCTAAAAATGCTGTCAAATCTTTAGACCCATTAAAACTAATTTCCCTGAGACCATGGTTTCACAGAACATAAACAAGTATGAAATACTTCACACAGTATAAAATTTGATCCCATATATACACCTGTAAGAACAGCCTGCAGTAATTAATTTTTATGTAGTGCATTATAATGCATTTTATAGTATATATCATCTCTTTGATAGTCAAATTATTCTGTGAGGTAGGTATTACTACTGACATTTCACAGATGTGGAAACTGAGCCACGGAGCAATAAAGTGGCTTGCTCATGGCCACACAGCCAGCAGTTAGGAGACCTGCAACTGAATTGGAGCCCTGTCAACCATCCCAGGCTCTTTCAACTGTGCCACACTCTTCTTCAAAGGGCTGCCAGTCTTTGCTTTGTAGGAAGAGTGTTCTAGAACCAATAGGACTAATTGTCTAAAGATGTAAGCAGCAGAGGACTGCCTTCTCAACTGAATCTTCTATGTCTATTCCTGGGACAGCTTTGGAATCCCACACCCTGCAGTTGTCACGATGAGACATCTTATTTAAACTTTAAATATCTGTACTTCTGCATAAATAAAGAGAGCATCCAATAGCAATAGCTTAAAAACTATCAAAAGAAAGCTAAGGCCAGAATGATTCTCTTTGCCAGAATCATTATGCATTATTAAACTACAGAGCACCCATTCTGCGCAACAGCTCTGTAAGAAAATATCTGCTTTCTGACTCGTTAAAACTGCTGAGGGCTGTTATGGAAATGTATCTTTTAAAAATAAGATTCTAAATATATTTGAATGTTGGAAACCCACAAGATGGGGGAAGTACTGTTCTAGGGACAATGTGAAACTCATTTGTTGATCAGGTTTAAACTCAGGATTTAGTGCCTAAAGATTGCTGATCCTGTCTCTCTGATTCATAGAACAATCAATACAGAAGTGAATAATGCTAACATTTGGATCTGTCTTGGATTGTGAAGGTTTCTGTTCCTGATTTAAAACAATGCCTTGGCACCAGAACAAAACACCACTCATCAACTCCCTGGGGCTAGAGAATTTTTAGTGTCTTGGTGCTTTGGGTCTGACTTCACACACACTGTGAGCTTTTATGGGCCTGGATTACAAGTGAGGCTGTTCCTGGATCAGCAGCATAAAAGTATAAGACATTGTTCACATTTTTTCTCTCTCTTCCATTCAGCAAAGAGCAAAAGCAGTAGAGAGCACTCCTGCATCAAAGCAAGGAAGAACTTGCTAAGACAAAGATGGGAGAGGACTACTGATGTGTATCTAAGTCACAGACTGAAGAAAAGAACTGAAGATCTCTTCACCAGGAGAGATGTCTCGCCCTGCGCACAAAAGGCCAGAATATTACAAAATAGTAAGACCTTTTTGTCAAAGAGCCTTGCTTCTTTCTCCCAGCAAATGTTTTCTTGAAGGGTGTTTTGTCTGTTTGGAGGAAGTGATAAGACTACAAGTAGGATGTTTCAGTGAAGCAAAGATGATGTTTGGTGAATGGCCCTTCTGGAAATAGTTACAAACATCTCTTAACAATGTAGCAGAGTAATCAGTTTTTATACAGATTTTTAGGGTATTCTTTGCTGATGGATGACTTGAATAAAGGTATCAAATAATCCTTTTGCCTCTAGGATAAAATATGAGACCATTAATCAATTCTTTATATTTCATGTTATATTAAGAAGTAAATAAAATGTAAAGTCAGTTATGTATAAATTGAATAGAAAAAGATCATCAAAACACTAGGAGTCAAAAGACTGCCATTAAAAATACACTGCCTTCCTAAATGTGTTTGTCCTTGGCATGAGCCTTTGTCCTTTTTATATCTTCTGAATTCACTTATTGCTAAGGCCTTTTTTTTTTTTTTTTTTTTGCATACTTTATTTGAAGCAATACTTTTGGTTTTTATTTTTGTTTTTGTTTTTTAAATCTTTCACCCTAGCATCAGTAATTCAAATATTATAGGTAGGAAAGTTTAGGATTCTGTTTAATGCTGTATTAATCATTTCAGGGACTCGTGGAAATTTAGTGTTATTGGGCGATTCTATCCCTGTGCTCCCAAGGCTGCACTGACACCTAGTGTGTGCCACAGTCAGAAATGCCTACAAATATTCCATCTGACGTCTTGGGCTCTGTCATCTATCAAATGATAAAAAATATATAGTATATAATTCATATTGTGCTTAAATCACTACACACATGCGCCACACAACAGTTAAAACCTTTTTATACTAGTGTACTCAAAACCACTGAAATAATTACTGGAGTTTTATACATTGAAAATGATTGATTTTATTATTTTAAAAACCATAAAGAAATTCCTGTTAATATTTCTTGGGATGTGTAGTAAGACCTACAAAGATATGCTAGATATACAGTTGAAAATATAATCTCTGGTCATGATGCGGGATGAAAAAATGGACATGTAATTAAAACTTATGAAATAATATGTTTCAAGGTGTATTAGTATATCCAATGAGAGAGAGTACCTGAGACTCAAGGCTATGAGAGATAGAAGAGGCACAATTTCTTCTCTCTTCTCTGTGTAAATCTTTAATATAGAATGAAAACAAATACATTCCTACTCTTCCTCCCTCTCCCCATTTCCTTCTTCCTCCTCCTTCCTCTCCCTGCCTTCTCGCCTTCTCCCCTCCTCTTCCTCCTCTTCCGATTGTCCCTTCCCCTCCCCCATTCCATTTACTTATCTCTTTGCTGCAGCACTGGTACACAGTAATATTGGCTTTGCTGTGGCTTCTCCTATGCTGGGCAGAAGCTTCCTGTACAAATCATGGGTCTTTGCTGTGTTCTGTGTTGAGGTTCTTGGAAAATAGGGAATAAACGTGGGTTTTAGTGACTCTCAGTGTTAGGTTAACATTATTTTTGTTCATGTCTCTTGCTTACATCCCTTATTTCCTGGTAAAAGTACTAACATTATTTTCCTATACCTAAATTGTATATATTACAATTGAATATAATACAATATATGCAAATTAGCATGTAACATAAGTTAATTTATAATGTATATGCTACATATACTTTTGACATTTTATTTCCAGTTTCCACATAAATTAGGCCTATATATAATAACTAATATTTAGATTCTTTTAAAAATTTTCAACAGTAAATATTTCCACTTGATAGGGAAGCATATTTGTTAGGAATGTAAATCCATACATTTCATTTAAATATCCCCAAGTGGAGACCCTGAAGAATTGGATTAACTTTGGAATTATTTGTATAAAAAGTCACAGTGTTTTAGAGAAGTTATTTAGTTTAATAATAATAATGTTATTGTTTTGTAAAACCTTGACATCCATCTTTAGAATATGAACCATACATTATCAGGCCTCTGCTCCCCTGCTCCCCCGCTCCCCCC
>JADRCD010208031.1:0-15613 GCA_019843815.1 Montemys delectorum | reverse complement strand
CTCCCGCTCTCCCGCCCCCCCTCCACCACTCCCCCGCTCCCCTGCTTATGAAGCTAAGGTACTTATGGTAGAGACCTTCCTAGCCTGAAATCCATGATGACCACTTACAAAAATCTAATACTGTATAGGAAACAAGTTTCTTTTCAGTAGACGTCTGCTCCCTCTACACGTGTACCTCCGTGATTACCTCTGTGGGAGAGTTGGAACATGGAGTAGGAGGAGATCTCTGGCTCCTGATGGCTAGCAAGTTGTTGTGTCCTCATTTAGTCTGTAGGAAGGACAGTGTGGGACATGTTCTCACCGGGCTTCTGTTCATGGGTACTGTTTCCTGGTAGAAGCGAGACAGACTTTTTTAAAACTGATGAATCAAATTTTCTCTTCTGATTCCTTCCTTTCTCTTCTTTCTTTTTTCCTTTTATATTTTCTAAATGAAGCATTACTGGGCTTCTTTTTGCTTATAATTCACTCTAAAAACTGGATCACAATTTTGAGTTCTATATTTTTTTAAAAAAGAAGCAACTAATGTTTATATTTGGCTTCTGTAAAAATTCTTCTCTTTTCTTTAAGCAAAAAGCAAAAAGAGTTCCAGCTGGCTGACTACTGTGGTTGGGATCACCCTGAAGTCCTTCTTGGCAGATCTAAGATTCAGAAGAGGCTATGCGAACTCATGGCGAGCCTCATTCATCACTTATTGATTCCAACTGAAAACAGGTAGTGGGAAGCATGAGCTGTCCCAGAATAGCAATAATGGTATGAGAGATTAGCAGTAAAATAACTTTTCCCATTAAAAAAAAACCCCACATCATAGTATGCAATAGTTACAAATGTATAGGATGACATTCTCATGTAAGAGCGTCCACTTCTCCCAGCCCAGCAACGTGTGTAGATGCAAACAACAGCTCGAGAGTGCAAATTGTTACAGTAGTGCTAGGGTGCAGAAAGGAGAACCAATGATCTCTGAGAGTGATCCCAACCCATAGATTAAAAATAAATGTCACACAAGATACTGTCGCAGCTGCCTGTAACAAAACCATCCACGTTTCTTCTACAGAACAGAGACCTTTTTGTGCTCACCTACGGAGCTCTGGTTGCCCAGCTATGCAAGGATTACGAAAAAGATGAAGATGTGAACAAATACCTAGATAAAATGTAAGTGGTGTTCTTGTCGTAGAGTATTTATTACTTGTTGACATCACTGCAGTTTCCTGTTTCTAATGGCTTGCCTCACTTCACCAGCTCTTCCTGTCTTCTATGAGCCACATCTGAGAGTGGAACATGATTTCTTATAACGGCTTAAAATAATAGAAAGGAAAATTTCTCTAGATCTGTCAAATATAGACTTCTCTTCCCTAAGGTTTGACAGGATTTCTCTGTTGGTCACTTATGAGCAACCAACATGGTAGAGCAAAGGCGTTCTTTTAGTAAGATGACAGAATATACACTTTCATTTTGAATTTTCACAATTCCTTTCAATGACTCACATTGTGATTTATAATATGTAATTCCTTACCTAAGCAGGGGTGGCCTTTGGGGGCTAAGCAAGCACACAAGCAGAAAACTAATAGTAGTCGCCCGCGAAGAAGATCGATGTACGAGGGATTCGATGGAAAGGAGGGGGTTTCCTTCCTTCATGTTTTGTTTTGTTTTTCTTGTATAGTACTTTTCTTTTTTGAAACTTTTTATAAAAACTTGAATTTTTTGTTTCATTTTTTTTTCGAGACAGGGTTTCTCTGTATAGCCCTGGCTGTCCTAGAACTCACTCTGTAGACCAGACTGGCCTTGAACTCAGAAATCTGCCTGCCTCTGCCTCCCAAGTGCTGGGATTAAAGGCGTGCGCCACCACTGCCCAGCATTAAAAAAGCTTTTTAATAGAAAAACCCAATTTCTCCTTTTTATAAATGAAGCTCCTTTTCCTTTTATTTCACTAGTGAAGTTTCTTCCGGCTTATATTCAACCTTCCAATTTCCCACAAGTAAGCATGTGATCAAGTTATGGCAACAGTATCATTCATTGTAACGCTTTAAACTCTTATGAGTATGTATGCATTACACATAATAATGGGTTTCACTGTGACTCCTTCACACTTGTTCTCAGTGTATTCTGATGTATCCACTCTTAATCTTGCTTGTGCTCCTTTCTCTCCTAGCCCCACTTCTGCTTTCATATCTTTTGTATACCCTGAGTTTCATTGGGATTATTTACAGAATAATGTGCACCTTACGTGTGGCCAGACCACTGAACAAAATGTCTCTCCCTCCGCCATCAACCATTACCTGCATAAGGACTGAAGACTGGGACTCCTCCCCCTTTTATAAGCAGTGTTGATCCGTCCACGTTTGTACAAATGCGTGTGTGGTTAGTTACAGCTGCTGAGAGTGCAAAAGCCACTTCAAGCCGAAAAGCTGGCATTCCTTATCTGTCCCCATTGCTCCGGCTCTTACATTCTTTCCATTTCTTCGCCCTCAATGTTAACTAAGCTGAAATGAGTATTAGTGAGGTCCTACTTTCGGCTGGGCATTCAATGGTCATTTATTTTCAATATTTAGAGTACACCTGATATACTAACAATAACAACAAAAACCTTCTCTTACCAAAAAACCCAGCAGAAGCACTAATATACAAATATAAACATGGTAACATACATCCATCATGTCCACGTAGCAAAACAACAACAGCAGCTTCCCTACTAGGCTCTAGAGGCTCCCCAGCCACAGGCTTCCGAGTGGCTTACAGTCTTATACATGAATTTATTCTCATGGAGAAGTCATCAGATCTGGTTAGAGAGTTACCACACAGCAGACCTGCATTATCACATGAGTCTACTCACCTTGCCTGGCCGGCAAGCACTGTTGTTCACAGGCTCCACAGCTGAGTAACACTGCTAAGGACAATGCTCCCAGTAGCCCACACAACACCCGATACAACACCCGATACTGTGGTTGTGGCCAGTAGGCAGGAAACTTCTAGGCCAGTGCTAGCTTGATTTATCTATGTCTTGAACAAGATGCATAATGTCTTTAGCAATAATTCTTGACTTGGATATCTTAGTTTTGATGGGAAATGAATAGCACTAGTAATTACTTGTATTGTTTTAGGACCTCAGGGACCTCTATGACCAAAAACTCATAAGGAGGTAGCCCAACCTTGACACTGAGATTTCGTTTAAAAAACTATGGCTTCTGGGAACAGTTTAATCCAACCACACGTGATATAGTTCTTAAATTTGTTTTTAAAATTAATTATTTATTTATGAGTATACTGTGTGTAATTTGTGTGTAGGGGTGGGTGTGGGAGGTGTGCATGTGTGTGCTCATGTACATGCTGTGGCATGTATATAGAGGTCAGAGGGCAAGTTTAGAGAACTGAGACAATTCTCCCACTTTAGAGCTCTGGGGATCTTGCCAATTCTCCACCTTAATTTTTTTTTTTTTTTTGAAACAAGATATCTCACTGAACACAAAACTCACAGATTGTCAAAGCTGGCTGGCTGGCTGGCAAGATCTTCCCATTGCCATGGTGGTAGAGCTGTAGAAACACGCCACTATGCCTAGCTCTCACATATGTGCTAGTGACCTGAGTTTCAACCTTCATGTGTGCATAGCAGGCACTTTATTGGCTGAGCCACCTCCCCAGACAATCTATAATCATATTTTTGGATTAGCTTATCAAGTCATATTTCCTTATAGCTTTTTCATACACTGTGGGTTTTTGACCCAATCTGATGACCTGTTCTCTCTTCATCTGCCAACTGCCCTTCCCATCTAAACTGTCCTAGCTCTAGAGTTTTTTAACCTCTTAATTATGGACACTGGAAAACAATATAGCAGAATAATGACTAGGAAATATGTATGGGTTATAAGATTTATTCAGGCCAGGTGAAGGGGAAATTGAGCTTAGGTTTCTGTCTTAGTCAGGGTTTCTATTCCTGCACAAACATCGTGACCAAGAAGCAAGTTGGGGAGGAAAGGGTTTATTCAGCTTACTTCCACATTGCTGTTCTTCACCAGAGGAAGTCAGGACTGGAACTCAAGCAGGTCAGGAAGCAGGAGCTGATGCAGAGGCCATGGAGAGATGTTCCTTACTGGCTTGCTTCTCCTGGCTTGCTCAGCCTGCTCTCTTATAGACTCAAGACTTCCAGCCCAGGGATGGCACTACCCACAAGGGGCCCTATCCCCTTGATCACTAATTGAGAAAATGCCCCACAGCTGGATCTCATGGAGGCATTTCCCCAACTGAAGCTCCCTTCTCTGTGATAACTGCAGCCTGTGTCAAGTTGACACACAAAACTAGCCAGTACAGTTTCTAAGTGTATTTTTAAAAGGTCCATTAAATGTGTGTTCTTTGGTTGGTGGTTTGGTCCCTGGGAGCTCTGGGGTGTCTGCTTGGTTGATATTGTTGTACTTCCTATGTGGTTGCAGACACCTTCAGCTGGAAAGGGCTAATTTAGTTTATCCTCAGTTTAATACTTCCTGGAAATTCTCAGGGGAAACTAAGCTAAGAGAAATTTGGGGGAAAATGAAGCTAGCATATCTAGTAGGGAGTGGTTCCATGAAATTATCTTTAAATTACCATGAGCTTTCAAAACTGAATAGGGATTAAAAAACTGAAAGACTAAGCTGGAGCTGAAGTAGAACAATTCCTTAGATAACTTAAGAAAATATATAAAAATCCAAATTGAAAAAAAATCGAAGTGATAAACATGTCAGAATAAAATTGATGAACCGGATCTAAGAAAATTGTTGTGTTTCCCATCACAAGCACATCTGTAATTTTGATTTAATAAAGCCAAGTAGATATTTACAGAAAAAAAGGGTCCATTTAAAAGGGTGCTTTTCCAACACAAGGGAAAGCTTGAAAAAAGCTTAAATTCTTATTTTCTTCTATTTCCATGTTCTTGTACTCTTCTTTGGGGAGGGTTCTTTCAAGTTATAGTATACATAGTTTTGTTGCATTTCTTGATAATTGTATTTGCAAAGACGCAAACTTCCAAAGGGCACCTACAGCCTCCTCCTTTTTTCCTCAGCTGGATGAACTGCCCGAGGTTATGAGAGCTGACATCTTTGGTTAAGCTTGTGACACAAACGTCTGAGATAGCATTTGCAGAAATGATCCCAAATTATTTGATTTCTGTTAGTTGATTTTGTATGACTTTGTGAATTAGCGGTAGGATACAAAGAAACTCCCCTACTCACGTAAAACTATGTTTGGTGAACTGAGTGTATAACTTAACAGTTAAGAATGTAAAGTAGGCCAAGAATAAAGCTTGAGGTGCTGTAGCAAGGCCTTGCTTAAGAAAAAAGGTTTCACATTTGAGTATTTTGAATAGCTTCTAAGAGCATTTTACACTGTACATATCATATATAAATTTGTATTTTGTAGAAAAGTATCCTTTGGTAGAAGCAATATATATATATAACTGTGTATGTATAGGATGCACATTTTCATCCCTCTGGCCCACGGCTGAGCTTATACTTATGTATTTATAATAATTAACAAATACTGGGCTCTTTTTAGGTCCCTGTTCCACTGTCTTTTGGAGTAGACATTCTGCTCTTACCTTTGTGGTTATGAGCTAGCCTTTAATGGCTGAGCCATCTCTTTCTCTGCACAGATGGTCTGCTCTTAATAAATAGTACATATCAGTAGACTTGGTGAATTATTAAGGACTCTGATCTCAAATCCATTTCTCTATAACTGCCAAGCTACCAAAGATCATCTGCATTTTAAGTTCCAAGGCCCAACTATTGCCTTGGAAAATACCAACTCTAATTTTCTTGGGTTTTCTGTTGCTTTGTCCAAATGGTTTCATTTTCTCTTTCCATATGGCCGTGAATGTAAAGGCCTTTTTTTGGCTGATGGTTATGAAAAATAATATTCCTTTTTTTTCTATTTTAAGGTCTTATTTATGTAACTGGATTAGAGATTCTTAAAAGACGAAGACTGTGGCACCTCTTGGTGTCCTTAGAAATTTAAGTTCCTCAGACTGGAGACATGGCTCAGCAGTTAAGAGCACTGACTGCTCTTCCAGAGGTCTGAGTTCAATTCCCAGCAACCACATGGTGGCTCACAACCATCTGTAATGGGATCTCATGCCCTCTTCTGGTGTGTCTGAGGAGAGCAACAATGTATTCACATACATAAAATAAATAAATCTTTAAAAAAATATTTTAAGAAATATAAGTTCCTTAAGGTGTCTTGTTCAAGGATGCTGTTGAGCCATCTAAGCCACTTATCCCATTATGTGATGAAGCCCAAGTAAAAACTTTCTGAATTTTACTTTAGCTACTATTATGTTGTAGTGGCTAGGGTGGAGTTAGTAGTAGGTAAATATGTACCTTCCCTTGGTCCTATCATTCTAGATTCTATGGAGTAAAAAATGTTTTTCTGAAGTTGCTTGCCAACCTCTACACACACACACACACACACACACACACACACACACACTCACATGGAGGAGATAGAGAAGGGGAGAGGAGGAAGGAGACGAGGGGGACAGAGGAAAGAGAAAGGGAGGTAAACTTAAGAAACAAGAGCTAAAGCCTTTAGTGGCAGCAAAATATATCTGTCTAGTTCCTTCCCTTCTTCCTAACTCAGCTCCTCTTATAAGGGTAGTTCCCCTGCCATGATAAGTACACTATGAAAAACTTGACTATCTAGGGTCACACCTGCAAGCAGAACTTAGCAAGGATCGTACTCTGTTTCACAATAGCTAACAATGAGAAACATTAGGCCACAGGTAAGCATCGCTGTATTTACAGTAAAGTTTGGGCCACTCTCACCTCCAGTTAGACTCCTCTGCTTGCAGAGACTAATTAATATTTCCTGGGTATGCTGATCTCTGCTTTTGTAGTCTGCAGAACACACACAAAGCCATTACCTAAGACAGTTTGACCTGTTACATTGGGCCCAGTTTGTTATCTATCAGGCAAATCATACTTTACTTTATCCACAGGGGTTACAGCATTGGAACACGGCTAGTGGAAGATTTTTTGGCTCGATCTTGTGTGAGAAGATGTCATAGTTATTCAGAAATTATCGACATAATCGCCCAGGTAAGTGCATTTCTGGTTCTGTCAATGTGTCTTGAAAACATGTCAAGTATGAGGGTATAAATCTATAATCCCTATAATATCACCATTTGGGAGGTTGAGGTGAGTGGATTTTGAGTTCTAGGTCTGTGCTAAATAGTATGTTCCAAGGAAGCCTAAGCTACATGAGATTCTGTCTCAAAAACAAAACAAACAACAATAAACAACTAAAATTCCTTTTGAGTCTTCAGTTCTGACTAGACAGGTTCCATCTGCATATGTTGCTAGGTATTAAGAGAGGAAATTATGATAGAAAAGCTTTTTATTTTCATACAGACATCTAACTATTATGAACTGAAGACCAAGCTTCTGAATTGACTTCGTTATGTGTGTGTGTGTGAGAGAGAGAGAATTGCGTGTACATGTATATGTGTATGAAATAGTATATATATGTGTGTGTATGTGTGTATGTTATGTGTGTGTGAGTATGTGCACGTGAGAATGTATGTGTTATGTATATGTGTTGAGTGTGTGAGTGTATGTGTGTTAAGTGTGTGTGTCACATTGGTAGCAGTGTTTTACAGGAGATTGGAAAGGTGGCTTGGTTGGTGAAGTATCTGTTACACAAGCATAAGGACATAAGTTCATATCCCCAGCAGAGTCGGAAAGTTCTAGGATGACCAATCAGGGAGCCGTCCATTGTAGAGCAATCTGCATAAAGAACTCTCCAATGGTAACAACATCCCTGGCACGTTTTGAAGGTTGATAGTCTCAGAGGCTAGAAGCAGCTGCAGAGATTCAGTCCTTTACTGAGCCAACATGTAGGCTTGGAAGCTGTGAAAGGAACAATTTTCCCAGCCTGCTGCCTCAGGCCACCGACTGGGGGACGGGACAGTGGAAACCTGAGCAGACCCTATGTGCTCCTAAGAAATAGTGAAGGCAGAAACAAGCAAGGCAGGGAGGGGTCAGATCCTAAAGTCTTCAGGCTTCTTCCTCTGAAAAGAGCAGGCCAGGCCTTCAGAAGTCTCCCTGTCTGCCTCATCCTGCAGGCCTGTAGCACTACCCAGTTAAATTACCAAATTCATCCCATTGATCCCAGTGATCCCTTGAGACCTGATTCTAGGTTCCCGAATGAAATGCGCGCGCGCGCACACACACACACACACACACACACACACACACAACAGCCTTTATATTTTGATATGCCTAAAACAGCTCAATGGCTGGGCTACTTCCTAACCTCCACGTGACTAATCTACCCCCCTCCAATATTTCCAAGTTATTACTTACTAAAATCTAGATTCCATCTTTGCTGCCCTGGATATGGTTGGGGAGCCCTCTTGGGAACCGTTCTTCTCCAGCTCCTACAATGGCAGCTATGCTCTCTGTCCCTCACTTTCTCAGAGGTGGTGTCTTTTCTCTCCTTCTTCCGGCATGGTGGATCTCCCTCTTCATCTCCTCTCCCTCTGTCCCTAGCTTGAGAATCCTAAAAGTCCTGCCTCTGTCTGCCCTGCCCAGACATTAACTGTCAGCATCTTTATTTATCAACCAGAACAAACTGAGTGCAGGGTCCCTGAGTGTCTTACCTTCAGACACTGTGTGAGCAGTTTTGGGGACAGTAACATAAATTAACATAAGAATACAAGCAGTTACGCAGGTCTGAGAAGTTCAGAGTCCCCAGATGATGTGAATTTCTAGGGGACAAGTTAGGTCCCTGATAGGGTGAATGTAGTTATGAAAATAAGGTAAAAAAAAAAAATGAGACCATCAGAGGAAAGCCGTCAAATTTGTAGGGAAATGGAGACTCTAAATCACCCAAGAGCTGTCAAGAATTCACAGTCAGGTCTCCAGATCTCTACCTCTGCAGAAGGATGGAAACTGGCACTGATTTGTTTTGATTTTATTTTGTTTTGTTTTTACAGAGTTTTGTCAGTTTCTAGTTGCTAGCACTTTTTTTTTTTCTGGCTATTGTCAGCTACTCAGTGTTGGGGCTTGGCTGTTGATTCAGCCTGGAGTTTCTGTTCATCGGTATTTCCTTTGCTTTGTTCCCACAACACAATGCTTTCCAAGTGCTTTGTGGAGGTCAATACAGCACAACGGGCAACCGCATGGCAGTCTTGCCCCAAACCAGTACCAGATGGGAGGGACTAGTCCTTACCAGCATCACAAATTACTTCCTGACGTGTATTTTCCCAAGACAAAAGTACAGCTTCCTGTGCTTTACCCAGTATCTGATGCATGGGCTGGCATCTTACACAGCCCTGATGTACGGAGGGCAGCTTGCAATCATGCACGACTAGCCCCCCTTTCTTAGAACAACACTCCTTTAGCCAGCATCCTTTCACTGAAGACCCTCTGTGACCTAGTATGTATTTGAGGACACAAGATAGATAGGAGGCCTTGGCATGCTGCAGAATCTGGTTCACATAACAGGACTACTAATCTGGCTTCCCCCTCTTTTCTCTTCTGAGCCCTGATATTTACATACGTGATGAAACTGGCCCTTTACACGAATGGCTTTCACACTAGCACGCAGCACTAGTTCTGTGATTCTGAGTACAGGCACTGCCTTTAGTCTGTCAGTCTCAGAGCATCTCTCTGAGAAGGCAGAACAGGTGTTGATTATTGACATTTTTCCAAAAAGAAAACCAAGTTCCAGAAAGAATATGATGGAAATGAGTAACATACATGAAGAAATAAGCTTTCAATACTAGAATCCAAATGAAAGTTGTTTCTACTTATTATTATTATTATTATTATTATTATTATTATTTTATGGTTAGTGAATCATGAAGATGATATTGGAATTCAGCTGTCTTCCAACTTCAGCACAGTGAATTTAATACCATTAAACAGGTTTAAGAAGAGAAGAGAAAAAGAAATTCCTCTCCATATGTGTTGGCAGAATTCTGCAGCAGTGTTCTGTGTATGTGCATGTGTGTATGGGAGTGCATGTATTGGAAGTCCAGAGATCAACCCCAGATGCCATTCTTCAGGTACCACCTACCTTAAATTTTGAGATAAGGTCTCTCATTATCATGGAGTTGCCTCTTCCAGTGAGTCTCCCTGGCCAGGGAGCCCCAGGGATTCACCCATCTCATCCTCCACAGCATCTGGGAATTTATTAACATGTGCTCTCTCATCTGCATTTTTCCACACGCTGCCACCCTTGGCTTTTTACATAAATACAGAAGATCAAACTCTGGTCCTTGTGCTTCCATGGCAGGCATTTCTTCAACTGAGTTATCTCCTCACAACTTGAAAGTTTTTAAAATAGAATAACTTCACTAAACCAATTATGTGGTGTGTGTGTGGGGGGGGGGTTAGATAACTTCTTGAAATTTCTTTGGGAATGACTTCCCTTGGCCTTTACCTGAATTCATCCCGTGTCTTAAACGTGCATATAAAGTTAAATATACAATATGCCTAAGGGATAACAAGTTTCCCGAGTATTAAAGCAAAACACCAGCAGTGACTTGTAAAGTCCTATAACATGGGAATTAAAACTCTTGTACTTAAAGTTGGTTTGTTTTTTTTTGGCTTGACATCTGAGAAAGAAAATGATTTTAGAAGCTCATTAGAACTCCATTCTAAAGTCATGTTTGTAGAACAGTGGGTATTTTAATTTATCCTTTTGGATCTGTTCATGTGATCTACATATTTTGTATTTAAATAATGTAACATACTTCTGTTATTTTTTTAAAAATCGGTTAAGAGCAATAAGTAATTGAGAACTGGGTTTGTGCAGCTTGTTATTGAGAACTAGAGGTCATTTTCTGTCACGCACTGAAAGACTGGAGCTCATCTGCTCTGTCCTCAAAACATGGGATATACTGGGGAATGCTGACTGTTGATCTAAGTGAGCTCCAGATTGAGTAATGCAGTAGCACAGGGGGTCCTTTAGCTTCCTCTGCGTGTTACCCTTAGATCCAACCCCACGTATTCATCTAAATCAGAAAATCAACAGAAATAGACTTCAAAAGAAATTGACTTTGCTGCTAGCTGGTCTTATGTCAACTTGACACAAGCTAGAGTCATTTGAAAAAAGAGAACCTTAATTGAGAAAATGCTTCCATAAGATACTGCTGTAAGGCATTTTCTTAATTAGTGATTGATGGCGGAGGGCCCAGCCTAGTATGAGTGGTGCCGTCCCTGGGCTGGTGGTCCTGGGTTCTGTAAAAAAGCAGGCTGAGCAAGCCATGGGAAGCAAGCTGGTGAGCAGCGCTCCTCTGTGGCCTCTGCATCAGCTCCTGCCTCCAGGTTTCTGCCCTGTATGAGTTCCTGTCCTGACTTCCTTTGGTAATGCACAACAATGTGAAAGTAAAATAAAAACTTTCCTCCAAATAAACCCTTTCCTCACCAACTTGCTTTTAGGTCATGGTGTTTTATCACAGCATTGGAAACCCTAAGACCGCTTCTATAGTAGGAAAGAGATTCATGGCAGAACTTTTAGCTAGTTGCAATGGCATAAGCTATAATTCTAGCATTTAGGAAGCTGAGGCAGGAGAATCATGAGTCTAAGACCAATTGAAGCTACACAGAAGTTACACCGAAATTGAAGCTAGCTTCAGAATGAGACCATGTCACAATACAAAACAAAACAGAAAGAAATCACTTTTTCTCCTATCAAAATTATTCTCCAAAGAAACCCTAACAAATAATTTATGAAGGTTATTCTTAAATAACCTTGTGGCCATACCTGGTGGCAATTTTCTCTCTAGAAATTAAAGAAGAGATGTCTCTACATACCAGATTATAAAGGAATCAAGTGGAAACTTTTGCCTAAGATGACAAAAGTCCCACATGTAATGTTCTTGTTACCCATGCTCATTTGAAGAATATTGTCTATATGCTGTCAGCCATAGTAAGATTACACTGCCAAAATCAAAAATAACAAGTCCAGCATGAACTAGGTTGTATGTTTAGTCATCCATGTTTTGGGGCCTAAGCCAGAACTTGGTACTTGGTAAAACTAAGTATTAGTTGGAAAGAGGCAAGGGTAAAAAAAGAAAGACGGAGGGGAGAGAAGAAAAGAAAGAAATTTGCTGTTTAAGACCCTCGGGACAAGAACTTTTCTTTAACAGACAGGGCCATGGCATGCTCCTCAGAGTGTTAGGGACGCTCCCTCAGCCCACTTCATGAGGGCGCATGTTGAGGCCATATCTGTGGCAGTTTTCTCTCTAGAGAAATTAAACAATTTAATTTCTCTCTAGAAATTAAAGAAGAGATGTATCTATGTAGCAGATTATAAAGGAATCAAGTGGAAAATGGTATATGAAGCATGAGGAAGGAAAGAAGGAGGGAGGAAGGGAGGGAGGAAGAGAGAGAAACAAGGAAGGAAGGAAGGAAGAAGGGAGGGAGGGAGGAAGAAGGAAGGAGGGACAGAGAGAGAAACAAGGAAGGAAGGAAGAAGGGAGGGAGGGAGGAGGAAGGAAGGAGGGACAGAGGGAAGACAGGGAACAGAGGGAAGGAAAGAAAGAAAAGCAGAACAAACAAAAAAAATAGCAAGCAAACACAGAGAAAAAGATTAATATCGCAGCCAAAGAGGAAAAAGGTCCACACACTGCGTCCCCCACTGAGAGAGCATGTTCTGACTTTAACAGCAATAAAGTGTTTTCTACATACGGCAGACACCAACGTGCATAGCATTCAACAGGCTAGACACGAGACGGTCAGAGTTAAAATTAAAAACATGCAGGACACCTGCTTTCCATCACTCTCCTTTTTAAACATTTCATGTCTCGTCAGCCATCCTGTTATGTGTAAATTTCTCTGTCCTCAGTGAGGTTGCATTTCCACTCTGTCAACTTCTTCTTAGCAACAAGAAGAACATTTTCCCATCCTCACAAACAGAACAACTGTCTCCTGGACACATCTTCCTTCCAAAACCTGGTTTTCAGCTCTTAATCATTTTTACTTCTTAAAAGAATTGCTCTCACGTAGAGTGATGATGTCACCTGCCTCAGGAGCATTTTGACACAGATGCAAGGTCAGGCTTTAGCTATGTGCTCGCCCACAGATGCTTTTCTTATAATTAGCAGCTTTCATTAAAAAGACCTGGCCTTTGGCAGCATTATCTCATTAACCCTTTAAACTCTCTTCAGAGGAAGCAGGCAGTAAATGTGGCTGAGTCAGTTTTAGATAACTAGGACAAATTCATATGGGTTTAGTCATCGTTTATCCCCAGAGAGCATAGGAGAGGCAGAGAAGGAAGCCACACTGTGTTTTGCTTAGCTGATCTCTCAGAGCAGACACTGTGGGCAGCCCTCTGCCTTAATTCTGAAATGCAGAGCGTCCACAAAGCCCACAGTAGCTGTCCTGCTTTCTGAGAGAGAGAAAGGATAAATTTCAAACAAATTTACTAGACAAGAACGTGATTCCTCTGAATGAGTTAGAAGACTGGGTGAAAACAGAGGTCTCTTGAACTTGATCCACTCTGCCTTTTGACTTTTCTGCCTTTCAGAGCTGAGGGGTCAGAAGTTTCACGGTTAACAGAATTCTCTCTTTCTCATGTTGTCTCTTACTTTGTGCCTTCCAGCAGGAAGGCCATTCCATTGCTAGGTAGGCATCAGACCCTCCTTTCAATGTGTGTAAGATCTAGAATTCTGCCATCTGGTGGCCTGAACAAAAGTCTCACAGGACAGGAAGGAGATCATAGCCTAAATCTAGGTTTAATTTTCTGCAACATTAAAACAGATTCAGTTTTAAAATGTGACTTTACCATATACAAGTTTAACTTTTGTCTTTGTATTCAAGGACAGCTACAAATATTACCCAAGATGCACAGGCAGGCTTACAGAACAACATATCCTGGTTGCTTTTTTGTCAACTTGTTGAAAGGTTGAAAGGCCCTTCTACATGGATCACCTAAGACCATCTACATATCAGATAGTTACATTGTGACTTATATTATAGCATAATTACAGTTATGAAGTAGCAACAGAAATAATCTCGCCTCAGCATGAGTAACTGTATCAAGGGGTCGCAGCACTAGAAAGGTTGACAACCACTGAGCTGGAGTTATCTGGGAAGAAGAACCTACGATGAGAAAAGTGCCTCCGACATATCGACTTTAAGGTAAGTCTGTGGGCATTCTCCTGACTAACAACTGATGCAGAAGGGCCCAGTCCACAGTGGGCTGTGATAACTTTGGGCAGATGGTCCCAAGGGCATAAAAAAGTATGCTGAGCAAGCCATGAGGAGCAAGCCAGTAAGCTGTTTCTCCAGGTTTCTCTCTGCTCATGGTTCCTGCCTTCCTTCGGTGAGGGACTGTGAGGTATATGTCAAGTAAACTCTTCCCTCTCCAAGCTGCTTTGGATGTGTTGTTTTATAACAGCATTAGAGTCCTAACTAGGATACGATGGCTACCACATCTGTTGGTTTAACAAGCCACTGATCAAAAATCATCAATAGCGAATTTTGTCTACACTAGAGATGTACCTTTCTCACTTCATCAGTATTTCCCAAACAATACAAGGTAATGGATATTTGTGTATCACTTATATTGTATTCGACATTATATGTGACCTAGAGATGATTTTAAGTAACCTAGGAGGTTGTGGGTAGGTTTATCTTTTGTAAAGTGACCTGAGTACCCACAGGCCTTGGTATTTATGGGAACCCTGGAGCCACTCTTCTGTATAGAGCACAAGACAGCTGTCCCTTCCAATATATGTCAGAAGTGCCACAGCATGGCATTGAAAAACTTCAGTAATGAATATATTTTCTTCATAAAAGTTCAAGATAACTCTCATCTATTATTTATATGTTTCTTACAAGAGTCTTGTAGAATTGTTATGAAAGATTCCAATGGACGCTGTGTGTAACTGAGACACATGAAACTGTCAGTCACAGCTTCCTGTATTCATTTCTACTGAGGCTTTTTGTTTGTTTGTAGTTTTTTGTTTGTTTTCTTGTTTTTGCTTTTACAAATAACTGCTTCTTTAAAATATAAATTTGAAAGGTTTTCCTATTTTAATCATTCTTGAGACTGTAATGAAAATGTGTAAGTTGAAGGAGAATGGCCAGAGCTGACTTTAGCTGTTGAAAAGCAGTGTTAGGGAATTCATTTCTTACTTACAGATCATATATCTTCCTGTCAACTATAAGAGAGAGTAGGAAATACGCCATACAGCCATACTTGTCTCTGATCTAATGACTAGAAACACTTGCTTAATGACAAAGTGTATTTGGATTATCAAACACAGTCAAGATAAGACATCACTACAACACGCTAAGCAGAAGTTAACTCAATTTTTGAAATAAAGATGATATAACTCAGGCTTGACTAGAACCATCATACTGCTTTAGAAGTCTTAGTTCTGGGGATGCAGCTCTATTCTAGCCCTTGCCTGTCATCTATGAGGCTTAAATTTGATTCACAGCACAAGAGTCAGGGGAAGTCATTTAAGAACAGATGCTTTTTAACCTAACCATGTCCAGTGATGTAAGGATAGAAGACAAACAATCCTCATCCTGCTCAGCCACAAGCCTACTGTGTGATCTTGAGCAAGTTACTTAGGCTCTGAAGTCTCTCTCTCTCTCTCTCTCTCTCTCTCTCTCTCTCTCGCTCGCTCGCTCTCTCT
>JADRCD010208030.1:15891-44851 GCA_019843815.1 Montemys delectorum | reverse complement strand
ACACACACACACACACACACACACACACACACACACACACACACTTCTCCCATGTATACTAACCTCTGTTGTTAATCTCTGCCAAACTGCCCTCCAATAGAGGCCATTGTCATCTCTCCCCTTATTGTTTGCACTATCAGCCCTTTCCTACTATGTATCAATGCTTCCAATTCATTTCTACACTGCCAGAAAATCCTTATACTCGTATGTTTTATTATACCATTTTCCTCCTCAAAACCTCATTCACCATTATCTCGGCTAGGATTTTATTGTTGTGACAAAGACACTGTGACCAAGGCAACTTATAAAAAAAAGAGTTGGTTAATTGGTCTTACAGTTCCAGGGGGCTAGAGTCTGTGACGTTGGAGTGAGGACATGGAGACAGGTAGCTGGGGCAGCAGCTGAGAGCTCACATTCTGATGCACAAGCACAAGGAAGAGATTACACTGGGAATTAGCAGGAGTCTTTTGAAACCTCAAAGCCCTCCCCCAGTAACATGTCTCTTCCGACAAGATTACACTTCTGTCTTAGGGTTTTACTGCTGCAAACAGATAGCATGACCAAGGCACCTCTCAAAGAAACAACATTTAATTGGGGTTGGATTATAGGTTCAGAGTTTCAGTCCGTTGTCATCAAGCATGGCAGTGTCTAGGCAGGCATGGTGCAGGAGGAGCTGAGAGTTCTACATCTTCGTCTGAAGACCACTAGGAAAAGACTCTGTTCCATGCAGCTAGGATGAGGGTATTAAAGCCCATGCCCAATGCAACATGCCTAATCCAACAAGGCCATACCTACTCCAATAAGGCTACACCTCCAAATAGTGCCACTCGCTGGGCCAAGCATATACAAATCATCACAATTTCCAAATCCTTTCCAAACAGTTCCACTAACTGGGGACCAAGTATTCAAACATATGAGGCTATAAGACCATTCTCATTCAAACCTTCACACCTATGAAACAATCTCTGGACTCCCTTTCATGGTATAAGCCTCCAAGATACTGTCACTGACACACTAGCCAGCATCATGTCTCATCAATGCCTCTCTACTGTCGCATATTACTCTAGACATACAGAATATGTACAAATTATTGAACATGCCTTTCACACTTCCATGATCTTGAACGATGTTACCGCTTCTTCCAATTGGCATCTTTGAAGCATCACTTAGAGTTTATAACCCCAGAAAGCACTTTCCATATCCCAGACATAATTAAGGTCTTTCTCCAATACTCAAAATATACTATATCTGTACCCGTAATAAAGCAGTTCTTTCATTATTCTGCCTTATAGATTTTTATTATAAAATGCTTTCTGGAGTCAGAACATGTATTCTACTATTCTTTGTATCCTAGTGCTAAGGTAAAGTCTGGTCTCAAACAAATATTCAAAATCTATGTCCCACTGTTTAGTACTATTCTACATACTACAACATGGAATTGCCCTCACAATTAGTAGCTCAAGAATGTAGCTGAATTTAACTATTACATCTGAAGAACTTCATGGACAGAACAACCCTGTCCCTATCCACTGTGTACCTACTTCCCGAAACTGTGTGAAGAAAAAGGTTCTGTGATTAGAAAAAGGCAGGATGAATAGGGTGGGCACGGTTTTGGAGTCAGTCATATTCAGATTGGGAATCTACCTCAGACTGTACTACAGAGTAATATTGGATGGCTTAGTTGAATTAACTCTGTTGGGTAAAATTTAGTATCATCCTGGGTGAGTAGTGAGCCATAATCAAATGTCAGCTGTGCTCAATATATGAGATTGCACTTTTGAAAGCCAGAAAGGGTCGGCGGGGGGGGGGGGGGGGGGGGGGGGGGGGGGGGGAACGGGGGGCGGGGGGGGGGGGAAGGTCCAGGAAGAAAAAAATACTCAAGTCTTAGGAGAAAAGCTGAGTGTCACCAATGAATTTTCATAGCCACAGAGGAGATCATAAGGAAATACATGAGAAGACTTAGAGAATATTCCTTGCAAGCACTTATTCATAGTTTTATCAAAACAGCTTGTAGTCAAACAGCCCAAATAGCCACTGTAAAAATTCAACTGTCCCAACAATCATGAATTCGAGCTCTGAGCATAAAGATGTGGAGCTACATAAGACCTGGGCTTATGACATACTTGTCATTTTCTTCAATAATGTGTATAGAATCTGATCTGTGTCATGCAGAATGTGTGAATACTAGTAAAACATTGATTTAATATAAAGTCCAGTTATCATGAAATTAAAAGGGTTTTTATAGAACAGTCCAAAACTGTTATGAGACAGTCCCTACAGCATCCTTCACCTTCTTTGTTAACTAAGCTTCCAATCTCATACGTGCAATATTACTTTGTACCTATTTGATCCCTGGCTTCAGAAGCTTGCAGTCTAGTGTATAGGAATAGAGATGGATTCAGAGATAGCAGACACATGTACTGAACAACAAAATAGCCTACCACACAAGGGACTGGGGAGATGTGTCTGTATAAATGCACAAATGGCATGCAAAACACTCATGAGGACATGAATACAATTCCTAGCACCTTTGCAGGTATTGTATATACAGTAGCATGTGCCTCAAATCTCATCCCTGGGTGAGTGGAGACAGGTATATCCTGGGAAATCTACTGGCCAACCATTTTAATCAAAATGGTGTGTTCCAGGTTCAGTGAGAGACCCTATTTCAAAAAGTAAGGTGGACAGAAGACAGCTGATCTCTACACAAGCATGCTCAGGTGGACACACCCATACATAAGTACACACACATGCACACACACACACAGACACTACACACAGGCACTCACACAAAAACAAGAGAAAAGCAAACAAACAGACAACAGCCAGCATACAATGTTACAGAGCATTAAGTTAGTACAAAGAGTAAACTGGACAGTAAAGGTGTGTTGGTGCAAGAGCACTTCAGAAGGCTTTCAGCAGAGGTGACATTTGTATGAGTCTTTGAAGGTTAACAGAGCCATCTGTATTTAAGACACTCCTTTTTTTTCTGCATAGAGAAGAGGACCCACATTATCGTGTACTTTTCTCCAGTGCAGAACACAAAGAGTCCTTACTTCATTGTATGACAATAGACGATGAACACTTGTTATTTTCCATATTTCAACAACTGCGAGGAAAATCCTCCGGGAGAATCTCTGTAAATCCAGGCAGTTCACCCCTTGAAAGATTTGTCAGGGAGCAAAAGAAATGGCCCTCTTTTGAATTCACATGTTATAAAAACCCTGCAGGAGAGCACGTGCGCGGGGAAATGCAGCCTCATTGGCGGAGTTACATGCAGGAAGCAGATGGTATTCTGCATTCTGAGAGATTGTTGATCGCTCCTGAGACTTTGTTGAAAGGCTGCTCAATCATTTCTGAGCTACAACCCTCAATACTTAATGGCAAGCCCCATCTGAGGTCCTGGTAGTGGGCTTTTGTGTCTAGACCACAGGAATTCTATCCTCAGTCTCCAACACGAGGGTGTTTGAAATTGAGAAGGTAGCTTCATGCTGACAGCACAGCTACCAGCCAGATGCTTCAAAGCAGGAGGATCCAACTGAATGACTTCAGAAGGGAGAGTGTATTAACTCGTCATACTGCCTAGCAGATGGCAGGTTTGCACTTGCGGAACATTTGCTGCCAGGATGAAGTCATGTCTTTTGCAGTTACTGCCTCGTTATTTTTAATGGATGTTGATGTAGTACACCTTACAAAGACCTGGGGATGTGCCTGGCCCAAATCCTTCAGAGGGGATGTTTTTGAAGATTTAAAGGAAGTGGAAATGATGCTTTCTGCCCATCTCTGTTAACCGCTAGTAGAAGCTAAGAGGCTTTTGACAGTCTTTCTGTTACTTGCACTTCTTGGCTGGTTAGTGAATGCCAGAAGATGGGCACAGCAAGCTCACCCCTTGCCCTGCAGATCAGGGACCTCTGCTGCCCAGAGATTCAGTCTCTGTCTCAGTGTTTTCTGTGCCACAGAAAACACCCAAAGCACTAAAGCAGAAGAGTTCATTATGATGAGGGTCTGTTCCCACTCTTATAACAAAAATACAGAGACTGGACAATTTACGCTGAACAGAATTTTAATTCTCACAGTTCCAGCTTGGAAGGCCAAGATTGTGGTTGCCAGCAGGATTGCTGTCTGCCAACAGCCTTCCTTGTTGCTATATCACCCAGAGGAGACGGTGCAGTGACCTTAATGGCCATGCCTCCTGCTGCTGCTGTGCTGGAGGATAAAGTTCAATGTGAAGTTTGGAGAGACACACACACTCAGTCCAAGGCACAGCCAAGCAAGTCCCGCCTGACTGACCAGACAGATAGCTTATTTTCCACCCTGTGACTTTTTCCACAATACATGCCAAACTTTAGATATAACCCATGAATAATAGAAATATACCCCCTCCCCCATTCTCCATGCTTTTCTTCTGTGCACTGGTTCTGTCCCCCTAAATCAGCCAGAGAGCCTTCTCCAAACACCAATACCTAGGCTTAGGAGATGGCTACTGGTTAAGAGAGCTTACAATTCTTCCAGAGGAACCAAGTTCCATTCTCAGTACCCTGGTGGGTTACTCACAACTGCCTGTAACTCCAGCTCCGGGGGACCCAACGCCTTCTTCACCACAGTCACTGTGTACAGGTGAGTCCACACACACCACACACACACACACACACACACACACACACACATACACACACAAACACACACACACAAATGTATATAAAAAGAAATCTTCTTTTAAAATACCCAGGCCTGGGAGGCTAGCTCATTTGGTAAACACAGAGGAAGGGCTATGCTGAAAGGCTTGCTGAGCAGCAAGTCTAGCCTAATAAGTGTGCCTCAGGCCTCACTTTCTTGTCTCAAAAACATGGTAGACAGCTCCTGAGGAACAGCACCCGAGGTTGCCTCCAGCCTTCACGCATGTGTGCACATACTTGTATGCACGGCTGAAGTGGAAGCTTAAGGGTTCTTTGGAGAGTCAGTTGTGTTGGGTGGTGCTTTGCTGGGACAAACGCATGAAGAAGTGTTTTCCTGAAGTGGACACAGGTGAAAGACTAAGGCAGACTCGTGAAGGAATGTTTCACTCAAACAGACACAGGAGAGAGGATGTTCTGCTAAAGCAAACAGGTGAAAGGACACGTGATGAAGGATCCTTTGCTAACGATAAGCATGTATTGGTTCACCTTAGTAGTTGAGCTTAGTAGCTGAGCTACATTTGTTGGAACTCCTCAGACTGGAGCTGTATGGATGCACATGCTAAGGAAAGACCTGTGCTGAGGCAAGGCACGTGGAGGACATGTGATGTTTGGAGAGCACCAATAGGACTCGACAGAGTGATGGAGAGGGAGGGAGCTTGGCTTGCTGGTCCAGCTAGCTGTGCAGTGCTTGTGGGTCTCAAGTCTTTGCTGATCTTCGCTTCCCTGACAGAGGCACAGCACAGAACTTCTCCTGGTGTTCCTGCTGGTCTCTCCTGCTGACTCTAGCTGAGGCTAAGGCCTGGCTGTCTCTGTTAGGTCATGTCACTGCTGTTGCTAACCTGAACTGGACTGCTGGTATATCCATGAAGTGTTTGCAAGTAGATCGAGCTGTTGCTTCCTGCTAACCTGTGAACTGAACTGCTGAGTTCCAGACAACACAGACAGGAGTTGCTCCAAAGAACCTTTCTAAACAGGTCCACTTCCTCATATCCTTATTTTCCACTACCTCTGGTGGGTGGTGGGCTGTGAGGGAGGTTAAGTCATTTAAAAATAAGGTTTGAAAAAATTAAAATTACACATATCCATAAACACATGTGGTGTGTGTGTGTGTGTGTGTGTGTGTGTGTGTGTGTGTGTGTGTTACAGCAAGTACTATAATCAAAAGGAGAGGACTCATTTTTAATCAGGCTTAAATTTTTCAAAGTACAAAATTGAAGAATATGCCCCAGAGGTTTAAATTTATTTGGTCTGGAGCCTGGGAAAGTCTCAGGTTTTTTTTAAAGTTCCCCAGAGGAATCACTGTTGGAGCTAATGTTAAGAAATATTGTCCTGGAATTTCACAGTTCAATATAAAGCATGCATGTTTGTATCCAGCCTTATGCCAGAATTTATTTCAGTTGCTGATACTATGAATGAAAGCAAAATACTGTTCATAATTATTGCTTACATTGCCCAGGCACTTGCCATGTTATGTTGTAAGGCAGAATGGCTCACCAGGAATAAGCAGATAGCACATGGCAGAACCTGACCTAAAACACCCAGGCTCCTGCTGTTGGCGAGGAGCACGCATATTTCACCCTGGCTCCTCAATTACTACGCCTGTTTCAAGTTACCATGTGGAGGCCCCTGAGATGTCTACAGCTGGCCCTGGACTGGAATGGAACATGGATGTGATTATCTGACTAAGTCAAGCCATAGCAGTTTATTTTTTCTGAATTACCTGCATAATTACCTCAAGTCTAATAAGATGAAATGAAACCAAAGCCACATTCTGATTGTTCTATTGCCCCCTCAACAATGAATTCTTATTTTGAGGTCCTGGTTTGGAGAAATGAGCAGCTATCTTCCCATTTCCCAAAGGAGCCCTCCTAATCACTTGGGAAATGATAACATTCTATAATTGTCTAGCTCCCAGGGTTGCTGACAGCTCCTCTGGGCCTAGGAACATAGCTGTCCTTGACTTTCAACCTGTTCCCTGGGCCTCCAAAAATGCCTAGTTCAGCTAACAGCATGACAAAGAGAGAGAAATCTGAGAGTTGGCCTTTCTTCTCTGTTGTGCTTTCTTGTGTTCTTATGCTAAGTAATCAAGCGTTTTTACTCTTTCTACTATGATATTGCTCCAGACTAGGTCCTATCCATACAATAGAGTATCTTCCCCATGTGACACATAGCATCACATCAAAGCCTGTGTCCAAAACAGGTAACCTAAGCCAAAAGAAGAGGAACCCGAGCTCTGATGCTATCAGAGTTTGCTTTATTAAAATCAATAAAGGCCTCAGTGAGCTCTCTCTCTCTCTCTCTCTCTCTCTCTCTCTCTCTCTCTCTCTCTCTCTCTCTGTGTGTGTGTGTGTGTGTGTGTGTGTGTGTGTGTGTGTGAGTATGTGTGTGTCCCCTCTTTCTGAGGAGAACTCCTGTAATGAGGCTGAGTCACCTCTCTGGAGCCTTGCTTTATTAACCTCTTGCTCATCTTCATCTCCCTTCAACTGTTGCTGTCCACCGGCTCTTTCCATTCTGGACACAGACAGAATATGATCTTTTTCACCCTTGGAAGTAGGAAGCAAAGGAGTAAATAAAATTAGATGACCAAGGTTAGCCGAAGGGAGGAACTCAGAAACAGGAAGAAAATGGAAGCAGGTTGAAGATGCCCAGGTCAACGCAGTAACCTGTTACAAGACTGAAGTAAATTGTATGTAAAAATACTTAGGGAAATTATGTACTGGTTATCAGTACTCATAACGTCTCCAAAGGAAAACTGACCAATTTCTTTAGAATACTAGTTTAAAAGGTGGTAGAGGGTCTTTTGAAAAATTTGAAATGTCTTACAGATAAAAAACCAAAATAAAATTTCCCTTGTGTAGTTGACAAGAAAGTGTGTCTCTCTCTCTGTTTATGTGTATATGTGTGTGTATGTGTATATGTGTGTATGTATGTGTGTGTCTGTGCATATTCATTCTAGAAAGAGTATGCTAACCTCCAACTGTCAGGGACAAACTCCCTTAATCTTTGCCGTTCCAATCATTTGGGTATTGCTTTACACAGACGAGGATCAATGCCATAACCACACTGGTTTCAACAGGAACGGGATTTATGTAGAGGAATACCATTTCCGTCTAAGGCTATCACCCAGGAGTTATGCAATCTGTCTGATCATTTTCTACTAAGCAAAAGTGACATATGTCTATAACTTGCTGTGGGAGAGGTTGACAATTACAGAGACTTTTTCATGTGAACAGATAAAAATGAAGATATCGCTTTGTAAAAACCACAGACAAAGTAGGTATTAGAAGACAAGTAACAAGCTGTAGGTGAAAGGACTAATGAGTAATATGGAAGTGAAGGCAGAACAATTTTATTACTTCTTTAAGAAGTTTTGGTAGCTGGGCAGTGGTGGTGCATTCCTTTAATTCCAGCATTTGGGAGGCAGGGGCAGGTGGATTTCTGAGTTTGAGGCCAGCCTGGTCTAAAGAGTGAGTTCCAGGACAGTCAGGGCTACACAGAGAAACCCTGTCGCAAAAAAAGAAGAAGAAGAAGAAGAAGAAGAAGAAGAAGAAGAAGAAGAAGAAGAAGAAGAAGAAGAAGAAGAAGAAGAAGAAGAAGTAGTTTTGGTAATGGTAAGAATGTTCTCTGACCTGTGGATTAAGCATAGAAAGGATAAATCAGTTTAAAGGAAGGAGGAATCCTTATTGAGTATCTTAAGCCCAGAGCTCACAGCCTGTCTCCTCCAAGCAGCCTGGCCCATCACCATAGCTAAGATCTCCTTTTCTCCTAACCTCTGCTACTCCTTGCTATGGCTTTCTGCCTCACCATGTGCTGTTTATTCGAGTTTTGATTTTGTCTCTTCTGTAAGCTCCAAGTATTTTATTTATCGTTTTAACTCCCACAGCCTCCGATACACCACTGCCTCCATTACTGTCCTTGTACTCATTTGTACTTTGTTGCCCATCAGACCCTCTGCACTGCAGAGCAAGGAAAGGAGCCTTGTGTTTCTCCTTTCATCTGCATGGAATTCACAGTTCTTTTTGAATAACACTACATGACTTTATATCTATCTTGATGTACAGTAACCTATAAGGATTCAATCGGAGAATTAAACGTCTACTTAAATCACAGTGGTTTGACTTATTAGAAATGAGAGGAAATTTGAATACCCTACACCAAAGGAACCAATGTGATTACTGCTTAATCACATTGTGACCTTGGGTAAGTCTCTTCACTTCTCTAGGCTTTTGCTTTCTTGTGCATTGAATAGCAATAGTAAAAGTCATCTTACCGGTTATTGTGATATATGATGTTCTTGTATATGTGGATCTGTACCATAAACTCAATGAGAACCATCACTAAATACATCATGTGAATTTGTTACTGCATTTATATACTTCTGAGAGTTTGATATTATCATGGAGACACAGAATTAATAAAAGATAGCATTTATATTAATTTGGACCTATACACTAAGATGAACTAATGAATGCTTCTGATTAATTCATGGGTTGTTTAAAGCAAATTATCAGAAATTACCACAAGCCAATCATCTTTATGTGAAATAGGTAAGAAAGAAAATCAAATCTTCGTGTGTGTGTGTGTGTGTGTGTGTGTGTGTGTGTGTGTGTGTGTGTATGTATGGAGGGAAGGAGGGAGAGAGAGCTATTGAGCCTCCTAAAACAATTTTTAAAAGGGTCTTAAACGATGATCAAATAGGTAAAACGTTGACTATACAAACATAGGACATGACTTTTTTTGTTTGTTTGTTTGGTTGGTTTTTTTTGTTTGTTTGTTTTATTTTTCGAGACAGAGTTTCTCTGTATAGCCCTGGCTGTCCTGGTCCTAGAGCAGTCCTGGAGTTCGAGGCTGGCCTCGAACTCAGAAATCTGCCTGCCTCTGCCTCCCAAGTGCTGGGATTAAAGGCTTGTGCTACCACCACCCGGCTAGGACATGACTTTTGATTGTCAGAACTCATATAAAAATCTTAGCGAGGCAGCATGTGCTTCAGCTGGGTATGACAGACAGGCAGATCCCTGAAACTCATCTGTCAGCCAACCTAGCTGAATTCAGGAACTTCAGGTTTAGTGAGAGACCTTGTCTCAAAAGAGTAAAAATGGAGAAGGAGAAAAGAACACATTGAACTCAGGCCTATGTGTGAGTATGCATATGTGTGCACACCTACACAAATATACACAAAGCACACACATTTTTAATACATCTCAAATATTCTAATTAAGACTACAGATTTAGTTTGTACAAAAAAGAAGCCCTCTTTTCCAAATGTAATTGTAAATTAGCTACTTCAGGACATGTATAAGGAATGGTGTTTTGCTGATTTTATTGAACTTTAAGGTATGGTGCCATTTACTGCCTGCTCTTCCTGTTTGGGGGAGGGGGTGAGAAAATGAGAAATGCAGAAGGGAATGGCTTGTTCAGCTTTCCCATTCTTTAATAAGGCATTGACCCATGTCAAAGAAACATAATATACACGCACATGCAAACAAGGACTCCCATTTACCTCATTTTAAAATTTAAATTATAGCATCCGGCCATTCATCTTTGTCACAACCCACCAAACAGTTTTGTAAGAACGTGTTTCACAAACAAGTGCCCCTTTCAGCACAGCCAGGAAGGTTAAGGTTGAGATCCTGTGTGATAGAAACCCTTTTTGTAATTCTCCCCCAAACATCTGTTCAGTCGCTCAGCATAAACATCTGTCACCCATTTCTGGGCTCAGCCCAGACAAAGCTATGTTTTTCTAACAAACTCCATCCTAAATTGTTACCAAGCGACTGTGATGCAGACTAATCATGCACAAGGACTGGGAAGATGCCTTATTGCATCAAATCCATCTTCTATCAATGTAACATCTACCCTGCAGCTTTGGCAAAAACCCAGTGATGCAGAGGAAGGCAAATTCCTAACACTTTCCTGCTTTGAATTGTAATGTTAAACACTTGCAATTCTGTTTAACCCTTCAGGGGTTAAACAGAAGGGTTAAAGATATATGTATCTTTAACTTTACCCCGTGATTTTTCCTTTACAACCCCTCTACCCTACCACCATGGGGTTACATAATAAAGTAGCTGAAATAAGAACACATGAAATATTTTAAAACATTTGGCCCTGTTATTTTTGTGAAACAGACATAGAAGTTAGTTCTTTTGAAAAACCAACTCAGCGATTCAAATGCTGATGTCTGAAGTGTTGCCTTGGAAATGCCACACATAAATTGGAGACAATAGACAATTTAGTTACTGAATCTGAGCACTTATCTTTTTTAATAACAATGAGTGTTGTACAGAAGCATGGGAAAGAGAGATGCTATACTTGAAGGATCTGACACAGTATAAATAAACAGTATACAGCTTAGCTTAGCTCAGGTAACTCTTGCTCTCACCATGACCACCACTGTCAAAGAACATAAGAATGGCTTTATAGGCGGACAATGGTGGCACACACCTGTGATCCCAGCACTTGGGTGGAAAAACAAATGAATGGCTTTATCTTGCCTTTTTTTTTTTTTTTTTTTTGCTCTTTGTGTGCCTTTTTGTCATTCTTTTTCAAACCGATATCAATTGAGAGCCAATTGGATATGTAAATGGTTGGCAGTGATCATCATGATTCCTAGTCCCTCAGGAACTCTCCTTAGCAAAACAGATCGATAGAGCAGACTCTGCTTTAAATCAAACTAGAGTGCTACAAACTTATTATATTCCCCCCATAGATTATTTGGAAATGTTTTAAAGCCAAATCCCAGGTTTTCTTATTGCCAGTTTTTAAGTAGGGGCTCATCTTAAACACCAAGCTAGGAATTTAATCCCCAAGACAGACCTTTCATTTCAATGAGAACCTAACAGTTATAATTTAAGTCACAAGTATAATGTCAATAGTGCAGTGGAGAGGCAAAGGGTTCACCTCCATTTCCAGGCATGTTTGAAAACATAATAATGAAGAAGACCCCAAAATGGAACCAGATGGGACAAGTAAATTATTCTGATCTATTTATTCCTTCCTAAATACTGTGTAAAACTATCTGAGAATACTACCAAGACTCATTAGAGCCTATTTGTTTTATAAGAAGACTAAATATTCCTGACAATATGTAGATATATTATTGGAGAGCATAATGCCAAGGACACTATTTTCCATTAGACTTAATATAGGGAAGGAGGCCCTTTGAGAAATCCATTCTCACAGGCTAGAGAGATGGCTCAGCCGTTAAAGGCTAGGCTTACAACCAAAAATAAAAGAGAAATCCATTCTGGTCAATGTGGTGGGTCCCTTCATTGTCTGGAGAAACAGCAAATGGAATCTCTGCTCTCATTGCTCTATGAGTTCCTGTCTGGAGGCAGATACACCATGTTGGGGACACAAATGTGTCCCAATAACATGTAATGGTTTTGTTAAAACCACAAGAAAACTCGCAAGTTGATCAACAGAGGGGAGATGAGGTGAGTCCAGGCTTTGCAGGAAGGGAGCGTTGAGTGCGTGCTGTAAGAGGGGGCAGAAAAGAAGAATGAAAAGGTGTGGAAAGATGGAAACCAGGAGGAATGATCCAGGAGCAGCTTCTTCTGGGCAGACCACACATTGTTGAGTAGAACACCTTCCTAGGAACAACTGAGATCCCAGACCCATTCTGGAGATCCCCAAAGAGGCTCTCTGACACCATGGTTGTGTCTTTATGAATTTACACTATTTATAAATTGTTTTTTCATGATTCCCATCCAATGAGTTGCTATTACCTTCCTTCAGTGGGTTGAAAAGTGGAGTTCACCAGCTTTGTGTCTTTGAATATACCACTTAACCTCTCTGCACATTTCTGGCCCCTAAAAGAACAACACCCACATCTTTTAACTCACAGAAGCATTCATCCACATGACCTAGTAGTCATAGATGTACATCTACGTTAAGTCCTTATTATTCATGACTGGACCATTAGCTAAGGATAGAGATGGGGTCTTGCTTATCTTTGCACCTCCTATACTTAAGCCATACAGACCATTCCATGTCTGAAGTGACAACCATGAGGAATGGGAATAATATCTCCCACCTTCTTCATTGATATTTGTAGGTGAAAAAGCATGTGAAGTTATGGTTCAGTAAGAACATCCTAAAGAAACACAACTTCATATTTTCTCTGAGAATATCACCAATAGTCTTTCCGGGAGAATGGAAAGTTGGATATTGCGTGAAATGTTCTGCCAGAAGCATACAAGAATGAACCCAACCTAAAAATCTGGTATCCTTTATACTTAAACACCTCAGAAGAAATGACTGCTGCTCTGCATTTTACAGGCTTTCCTAGGGGTGTTTTTTGAGTCGAAGCATTTTTAGTAATAGTGAAGCCCTGAGCCACTCTCAAATGCATGAGATGCTCTGAAAGCCTAGAGAGGCTGAGGGTTTTCCTCCTCCATTTCTTTCAGCTTTTCATTAATAAATTATCTTCCACTTATTCTTTGAAAATATCTATATTTACATCTGTAGAATCTATTGTTAAGGTCAATAAAAGTAATGAATAGGGCCAGCAAGATGGCTCAACTGGTAAAGGTACTTGCCATTTAAGCCTGATGACCAGAATTGAACCTTCAAGCCATATAACTGTAGCCAGACTTTTGGTTGGCTACTTTATGGGTTCCTTTTTTTAACACCCCTCTCCACCCCAATCCCTTCCAAACCCCCAATACTGGATAGGAGAGAAGGAAGAGGAAAGGGGTGTTAATCTTATTAGACTACTTCCTGCTGATTGGGAGCACTGAGTCTCTTGGGATAATGTTGATCTTCGTAGTCAAAATATCTCCAATGAGTAACCAGCAACAACAACAACAACAGCAGCAGCAGCAGCAGCAGCAGCAGCAACAACAGCAGGAGCAGCAGGAGCAGCAGCAGCCGCAGCAGCAGCCACCACAGCTCTCGAGGCTATAATGTTTTTATACCCTTTCAGGAGTCCCCAGAATTCCAAATGTTAAACACTTGTAGAAACTATCTACAGTTGACAAAATCATACCTCTGCCAGAGCATGAGGGAAACCATAGTCTGCTGCTGTGGTCAATTAGAAGCTGCCCCATATCACACACTTGGGATTAAAACAAAAACATATTCCCATAACATTTCTGTGCTTTTAAAGAAACCACAATTTTCACTACATATAATAGATAGAGAGAGAGAACCAGCTCCAGAAAGCTCTGTATGGGTGCTGTGTGTGGCATGTATGCGTGCACACACACAGAGAGATACATGCTACTACTAATACTAAATATAATAAAATGGGGAGAGAGGTCTGGGTCCCCCAAGGTAAGAACATAGGAGACCTCAGAGTAAATAATAGGAAGAGGGAAGTCCCCTTTGCTGGGAAATCTCTCTCTGTGATACTGGCCTCTTCTGCAGGCATGCTGACTTTGAAGTATTGCAATCAATATACCACAAGGGAAATTTGAACTGTTGCACACTCTGTCACTAGCACACACAATGATGCCAGTAATAATGTGACTATTTATGGAGCACTTGTGCTGGGGCCCTTATATATAACTTTGTTGAATATGCATGTTATCCATTTATTCTCCTCAGCCCAAGATAGCATTTGCATCTAGTTTCTAGAGGAAAATAGGAGGCACGGGGAGGTCAAACAGGAATAGACAAGAGCAGCATGGATTTCCATCCGTTCTGCCCTGAAAAAAGATCTCATTGACACCAGGAAATGCATGGTTCCAGGTATCTACCCCAGTCTCTATGATTTTTGCACATGATCAAAGATGTGCACACATGTGTGTGTGTGTGTGTGTGTGTGTGTGCACCCAGGTCAGCAGAACATAATCATTAATCCACCCTGCACATAACTAAGGATTTTGTTTTTCTTTCCACATAAGTACTGTGAATGGAAACAATTTCAATTACAAATGTGCAGTTTGTTTTTATGTTATGTATAACCTCACTAAATAAATGTCATAAACTCTGTATGTATGGCTAAAGACTGCTCCTTGCAGTATCCTCAAAACCTAGCACTGTATGTACCTGGTATAGTCTAAATTTACAGTAAGTGTACATGGAGCAAGTTGAGATTGAAAATTGAGGGATCAAAATTTTAATGATGGCATTAGTCCAACTGTCATTTCCATTCTTTCCTGTGAAGAGTAGAGGAGCATTCTTTATTCAGCATGGGCTTTGCCTTCTTACATTTCTAAGTGCAGAATCCAATACTGTGGGCTGCAGTTCCATGTCACAGCTCCTCCACAATGCTTCTTTCTGCAGGACTGTAACTTTACTAGTTGAGATACTGCTCTCATTTCTTTTCCCCCAAATATTGACACCTACCTTTTTATTTTAACTTCTGAGTTTTAACAACCTCATGGAGGTGAAGCCATGTATCATTTGTCTTTCTAGCACTGCATCCATTCACTTAACATGGTATCATCAAAGTTTGTTCATGTAGAGCATGGCAGGATTGCCTGCTTTTGGAAGACTGGAAGGCTCTGCACTGTCTGTATACAGCACATGTTGTTTATCTTCTTGTACACTGATAGGTGTTTATGCTGTTTCCACTCCCAGGATATTTCTGCAGTGAACAGGGGACATAGATATCTCTTCCATATACTAATTTCAATCCTGTTTAATACCCAGAAATGAGTTTTTGTTTCTTGTTTTTGTTTGGTGTTTTTGTTTTGATTGTTTTCATTTGTTCATTTTGTTTTGTTTAAGAAAATATCTCCATTTTCCAGAGTGGTTGCACTGTTTTCTGCTCTTACAAATAGCATACAAGGGAACAAGTATTTTGAAAACTCAGACTATATTATACACATATATAATGTTTTTGGACTTTTGGAAAACAACACATCACAACTCAAAGCTCAGGATGATTCAGACTCAGACCAGTGTGATACTGAAGAGTCTTTCCAGAAAGAGATTACAAGACAAGGACCACCTGGAATTGTTCCAGAAGCTTCCCTGGTAACCACAGTTTTGGAACTGACTTGCTCAACGTTGCTAAACTGCTGCATAAATGCTGCTATTTCAATACTGGGATATGGTGTTGTTATTTGAAAATGATGATTACAGAAGTTTAAAAGTCAACAGTTGTAAAAACACGAAAAATATTACAATATAAACATATTAAAATAGTATGAGCAACAGGGTTTGAGCACTTGTTTATGCTTTCACTTTCAAAACTATATTACTACCATCCAGAATGGGGCCCACTTCAGTAATGGCACCACCAGCCAGACACCATAGAGCTTTGAAGAAATATAGTATTTTTTAGTTCCATGTATATTAATCAAGTATCTCCAGAGTAACAGAATGTATAGAATGAGTCTCTCTCTGTCTCTCTGTCTCTCTGTCTGTCTCTATCTATCTATAGGATGAGTCCCTGTCTGTCTGTCTGTCTGTCTGTCTGTATCTCTCTTTCTCTACATATATATACACATATATGTAAGTTTATATATATATACATATATATATATGTATATATGAAATTTATTAGAATGACTTACAGGCTGTGGTCTAGTTAATTCAACAATGGCTTCCTACAAATGGAAGGTCTAAGAATCCAGTAGCTGTTCAACCCAAGAGGCTGGATGTCTCCGTTGGTCTTCACTGTACACCAGAATGCACAAGAAGTAGGATGTAATTCCAATGAAGGAATGGATTTTGTAGTGAGGGTGAGAGCAGACAGCCAAAGAAATAGAGCTTCCTTCTTCCAGGTGGTGTAAATTGAGGGTGTATCTTCTCACCTCAAAAACTCTGGACTGGAAGTGGGTCTTCCCACTTCAACTGACTTAGTTCAGAAAAAATTCCCTCACAGGTGTACTCAGTCATTTGGGTTTTTGTGAATTCCAGATGGAGTAAACATCCAGATGGAGACAACCAACAGCTATCATACTAGGCCTACAGAATCAGTTTGCATTTAACACACATTGCACTTTGAATGTAAGCTATCCCTCACAGGATAATGTACTTAAGACTTGTTGCCCAACTGATGGCCCTTTCTGGAGTAGCTGTGGTGAATCTATGAAGTGGGGCTGGACGGCAGAGGTAGGTAAGGCAGGCAGGATGTTGCTGGTTGTTCCTGCTTCTGGTCCAGCTTTCTCTGCTACTGTAAAGTGTGCAGTGCTGCCCAGAACCCTGTGACCCATGAGGCCTCATTGCCACCATGGATGGAAGCATCCCTGAAACAATGACCCAAATAAACGTTTCCTCCCCTAAGTTCCTTCTCTCACATATTGGGTCACAATAATGAGAAAAGTGGCAGATTCTCAGTGGCTGTTCCCTTAACATCTCCTGTTTTTAAAGAGCAAAGATGCCCACTAAACGAACTCCCTTACTTAGATCTTCAAGCCCTCCTGTGTGTTAGCTCAGAAGTTTCTATCTCCATTCAGCAGACAAGGAAATGAAATTGGGGCTCAGTGACCTCCCAGAGTCAGGCATGATTTAGGGTGAGCTCTTATGCCCATCTTCTGTTTGTGAGCCCCCAGTCAAACACAACTTACCTCATCATGCTTGGCTTGTGTTTATGTGCTGGGCCTTCTGATCTGTGGTATGAAGTGAGTCACCCAAGATTATTTTCTTTAGGTTCGATGTCATGGGAGGGAGTCGACAAGCGTGTTCCTGAGAATAGGCTGTTAGTCCCTGGTGGTATTCACCTGACTGCCCGTCTAGGAGATGAGAGTGTGACCCACCTCAGAAGAAAAGGTCCTTCATTTTGAAGCTATCTTGACTCTCAGTTAGTGCAATCACACACATGTTTAAAGAGGGAAATAAAGTTGGAAGGGAAGGTGATTGGGCTCAAGTGTCAAAGCTAGAGCAGACCCAAGAGAGGCTAGCATGAAGGGCAACAACAGATGCTGAGACACAAGGGCACATGGCTGAGAGCAACTGAGAAGTGCTGGAGAGCCCTCCTGCTGCTTTCCAGGTAGAGGAGGGGAGGAATCCTGGGAGTACTCCCTGCAGAACATGACTCATCTTATTGATTTATTACTTATTCACTTCACATCCCACTCACTGCCCCACACCTGGTCACCACCCCCACAATCCTTCCCCATCCTTCCATCCCCTTCTCCTCTGAGCAGGTAGGACCCCCTGGGTATTCCCCAACCCTGGCACATCAAGAATCTAGGAGGCTAGGTGCAACCTCTTTCACTGAGGCCATACAAGGCAGCCCAACTAGAACATATCCCACGTACAGAGAGGCTCGTGGTTACGTGCCTATGTGTGACTCAAAAGCATATCCCGGAATCTCACATGCAGAGTCAAATGTCTTCTATGTTCACCAGCGTGTTTTGTACTTTCAGTACGTTGGTCTTCTTTAACCACTAAGAAAGTTGAAATACATCTTCTGAATGTCCAGAGTAATCATTGTAAATATTTTCTTTATTGTTCAAGAAATATGGGCTTTATTTTCTTTAAATCCCCAAATCACTGTATTACATGCCCATTTATTTAATTTTCTCTTGTATAACTCATCTATTAAAACAAATAGCACAGTTTCTTTAAAAACAAAGCTACACGTGTATATGTGTTTATGCATGTGCATGGTATATGTGTACATTGTGTGTGAGTGAGCACACCTGTGCATACATGTGAAGAGGCCAGAGGAGGACGACTGCCTTATTCCCTGAGACAGGGTCTTTTGCTAAATGTAGAACTAGAAGAGCAGCCTGCATACCCCAGCAACTCTCCTGTCTCTGTCCCCCTCAACTCTGGGGCTTTGGCTGTGCACATAGCCATAACTATTTTCAGTACCCAACTATTTACTTGGTGCCTAGATATTCTCAGATCCTCAGGCTTGGTAATCGAGCCCTCTTTCTGACCCATTTTCCCAGCTCTTCTTCCTTCTATTATTCTATTATGTATGATTCCCAGCACAAAACAGAGGCTCAAAAAACAAGTATCGATTGCTGATGTCTTCTAAATGTCCTGTGTATTCCTTGTCTGATATGTAGTAAAAATAGTAAGTTATTTGAATACACAGCAGAATGCAAGTGACCAATAGGGACCATGGTATGGTAAGATCTAAATAATAAGTGTGACCTTATTTTTTAATCGTGTCCTAGGTATCTTCCCATACTTGGTAGGTGCCTACGCTTGTTTTGTGATGAGGTAAATACATGAATCAGAAATGACTGTATTATGGTAATCAGGAAAAGGAAGTGGAAAGTATTCTATATGTAATGATCCTGAACTTCCATCACAGTCCCCTCGGACTGGGTTGCTCATTTCAAAAGTGTTGTCATAGGACCAACAATATCAACAATGTCACTTGTCTTCCTGCACTACCAGTTGAAAAGACACGGCTCTTAAGGTGGTTTATTCATGCTCATCTCCGAAGAAAGAGGGTGGTGTCCAGTGGAGAACTACAAGGTCTCACCACACGATTATAAACGACCACGGGGTTTGCTGCTGTTTGCTGCTGAACTCTGGGTGCCTGCTTTGGTACTTAGTCTGTTCAGAGATCCATTAAGCATGACGCTGTAAGTATACCTTTTGTTACATTGGAAAGCTTTTAAGCATAATTTCTTCAAAAATGCTTTCTGCCAAGGTTTTCTGACTCACTAACAATTGTATGTATGTTAGACTCTTCACATTGCCTTTCCTGTTGCTAAGACCCTGTTAAATTGTTTGCTCTCCCTTCTCTATGTTCTACAAATCACTGATTTTTTTCATTAATTCATTTATTTATTCATTTTGCATCCCAGTTGCATCCCTCTTCCTGGTCCCCCTTCCCACAGCTCCCCATTCCCTTCTCCCTTTCTCCACTGAGAAGGGGGAGATGCCCTGAGTATCACCCCACTTTGGCACATGAAGTCACTGCAGGACTAGGTCCATCCTCTCCCATGGAGGCCAGACAAGGCAGCCCAGTTAGGGCAACAGGGTCCACAGGCAGGCAAGAGATTTAAGGACAGCCCCTGCTCCAGTTGTTGAGGGACATGCCCCCCACCCCATGAGGACCAAACTGGACTTCTGCTACATGTGTTAGGGGGAAGTAGGGGGCTAGGTCCATTCCATGCTTGCTCTTTGGTTGGTGGTTCAGTCTCTGGGAGCCCCCAAGGATCCAGATTAGTTGACTCTGTTGGTCTTCGTTTGGAGTCCCTATCCCCTTCAGGTCCCCCAATGTTTCCCCCAAGGCTTCCACAAGACTCCCTGAAGCTCCATCTAATGTTTGGCCGTGGGTCTGCATTTGTTTCCATCGGCTGCTGGGTGGAGATATCTCAGAGGATAGTTATTTGAGGCTCCTGTCTGCAAGCATAAAAGAGTATCATTAATAGTGTCAGGAATTGCCTTTTGCCCATGGGATGGGTCTCAAGTCCAGCCAGTCATTGGTTGGCCATTCCCCCCATCTCTGCTCAATCTTTATCCCTGAATATCTTGGTGGCAGGACACATTTTGGGTCAAAGGCTTTGTGGGTGGTTTGGTGTCCTTTTCCCTCCACTGGGAGTCCTGCCTGGCTACAGGAGGTGGATATTTCAGGCTTCATACTGCCCCACTGTTAGGAGTATCAGTTAGAGTCACCTCTACAGACTCCATATGGGCTTCCCCTGTCCCAGGTCTCTAGCACATGCCAGAGATGTCCCCTGCCCTGCCTGCTACTGATTTCTGTTTTCCCCGTGCCCCCTTCCTATACCTGATTCCCCCATACCACTCCTCTCCCCATCTCCTCTCCCACCCAGTTCATTCCCTCTATCTACTTCTAGTGTCTATTTTTTTTCTTCTTCTAAGTAAGATTCAAGCATCTTCCCTTGGGCCCTCTTTTTGCTTTGTTTCTTTGGGTCTGTGGATTGTAGCATGTGTTATCTTATACTTTATGGCTAATAGCCACTGATAAGTGAGTACATACCATACATGTCCTTTTGGGCCTGGGTTACCTCATTCAGGATGATATTTTCTAGTTCCATCCATTTGCCTGCAAAGTTCATGATGTCCTTGTTTTTAATGGCCAAGTTGTATTCTTTTGTGTAAGTGAACTACATTTTATTTATCCATTCTTCAGTTGATGGAAATCTGGGTTGTTTCCAGTTTCTGGCTATTATGAATAAAGCTCCTATGAACATTGTGGACTATGTGTCCTTGAGATATAGTGGAGTATCCTTTGAGTATATGCACAGGAGTGGTATAGCTGGGTCTTGAAGTAGAACTATTCCCAACCTTCTGAGAAACTTCCAACTTGAGTTCAGAGTGCTTGTACAAGTTTGTATTCCCACCAGCAAAGGAGGGGTATTCCCCTGCTCCACATCCTTGCCAACATGTGCTGTCTGTGAGTTTTTGATCAGCCATTCTGACTAGTGTGAGATGGACTCTCAGAGTCATTTGAATTTGCATTTTCCTGATGACTAAGGATTTTGAACATTTCTTTAAGTGTTTCTCAGCCATTAGAGATTCCTTTGTTGGGAATTCTCAGTTTACCTTTGTACCCCACTTTTTAACTGGGTCATTTGGGTTGTTGGTGTCTAACTTCTTGAGTTCTTTATATATTTTGGATATTAGCCCTCTGTTGGATATAAGGTTAGTGAAGATCTTTTCCCATTCTGTAGACCTCAACGTAAAACCAGACACACTAAATCTAATAAAGACAACACTTGACTAACCCTGCCTTGTGTCACCTATCAGATACTATACCACTTATCCAGAGAATGCTTTATTTCATATATTGCATTTTCAGTTGGATATAAATCACTTTTTTTTTACTTTTGTATAAGTTGTTTATCTGTAAATTTTTATTCACTAGTTTATCAAAATTATTTCTTCTCCAATAAGATATCCCAACTTAAGCTTCACATTTTGCAGGCACATTGCCCTTACGTCTTTGAACATAACTATCGTAAGCTGTTTTAATATCATTACTATCTAATTCTAATATCGAGGTTATCTAAATGTTTGTCTCTATGTATTGCATTACCTAAAAATATGGTTTACATTTTGTATTGTTTTGTACTAATTAAAGATTAATATACTTATCCATTCATTTGTGTATATGCATTCATATGTATGTGGGTGCATGGGTGCCATTGTATGCATGTGAAAGTCAGAGGACACATGTAGAAGTTGTTTTTCTTCTTCCCTCATGTGTGTTCCAGGGTTGTTGGGCATGGCAGCAAGTGTGTGTACCCACTGAGCATCCCTGCCTTTCCACCTTTTAGTAATTTTGAATTGTGTCTTCAACAATGTGATATGTTATAGAGACTAATTCCTGTCATTTTAGCTAGAAATTAATCCTGCTAAATTCAACCTCTGAGTCCTTGTCTGATGCAGGCATCACTGAAGACGCCCATTTCCTTCTTTCTGACTTAGTTAGACTGTTTGGAGTCTGTTTATTGTGTGGATGCATAGTTCAGAAACCAGGAAGAGACTTAGGCAGTCATGTGTGAGAAATTTTAGGTCCAGTCACCTAACTGCTATGTAGGTTTTTGTCACTGTGACAAGATACTTGTCACATAATTTATAGAATAAAGGATTTATTTTGGCTTATGATTTCAATTTGTAGGTCTTAATACCATTGATTCTCGGTCCATAGAGAGACAGAAAGAAAAGATCATGGCTGTAAAAACACGTCAGAAGCTACTCAGACACTCTTTCCATGACCTTCTTCCTCCAGGTAGGCCTCACTTTTTAAAATTTCCAGAACATTCTAAAACAATGCCTCTAGTTAGACCAACCTTCAGTACATGAACCCTTCATAATCAAATCATAACAATTCTTTTTTTGGACCTGTCCTGTCCCTAGCTTGTAGTAGGTATGTTCACAATGGATGCTGCTCTTGGTCAGGTAAGACTGCTCAATTCTAAGTTTTAGCTGCCTTGCTTAGTCAGTACTAAGCATATCTTCAAGAGAAAAATCTATTTAAATGCAAAATTTACACATGGTATTTCTTTGTCTCAGTGACTTTTTCTACTTTGTCTGCTTCTTCTCTTTCCAGTGCCTTCAGGCAACTTGGTTTATTTTTTCCCTGTATTTTCTATATTTTGTAGCTTTTATTTGGGAAAAATGGGCTGTATAGAAACTATTTTGCTCTAGTAGCAACATCTAGATTTCCAAAAATCTACACCTTAGAAAATGTTCTATGGGGATTCAAAACAAGACTAGAGGGAAGAATCCACCTAGCAACTTTAACAGCAGTCCAGCAAAACCTGCAGAAAACGCCAGGAAGTAGATGAAGAGGGAAGTTTGCATTGAGAGACTCAGACCCCTACTTTCCAACGCTCCAGTAAATGGCTGAAAACTGAGCCTGAACTGAAATGTCAAGAACCCTTGGATACAGATGTCCTTCTTGTTGAGAGTCAAGGTAATGATCTGGGATGGTATTTTCACGGGAGGAAGCAAATGTTGTGACTTTTCCTAAAGAGACATGGACAGTCGTACCCTGCCCTCTGCAAGTCTAAGTAAAAGAAATAGTGAGCATGCATGGGGTTACATACAAAACATGGGTGCTGCACTGCCCAAAAGCTGAGTGGTAATACCTCATCACAGCCTCTCTCATAGAGTTTCCTGAGCAACTGGAAGGCAGGCTGGCCTGTTTGAGAGTTCCATAGCAATTGCTGTTACTTCTTGTGTAACCTTTGGAAAGGGCTATTGACAGAAAGTTTTTGCAACCTACTTTTAATAAGAGTTCAGCCTCTCCTCTAGCCCACCACCAAGCCGAGGTAGTGGAAGAGAAAAGTTATCAGGATATGGGGGAAAAGGTCCTGTTCAGCAACAGTTCTTTGGGGGTGAACTCAGTCTTCTTTGGCATTAGTTAAGTCCTGTAGCAAACAAACACCATATACAACTCAGCAAGCTGCACATCAGTTCTCTAGGCAGGCAGACACCAGACACAAACCAGCAGCTGTAGTTCAATTGTGAAGAAACCACAAGGCTCGCCAACCAGCCTGAGGTGAGGCCTCAGAAATGGTAAGCTGCCGCAGGAATCTCACAAGCTGTTCTTGGGCGGGTTTCCCTCAACAGCAGCATTACCACAAGCTAGGCTCAACAACGCTATGTAAGACGAACCAACACATGCATGCCATTAGCAAAGAATAACAAGGCAGAACAAACCAAACCAATGCTTGGTGCTCATCTCCCACCATCTATGGAGTCATCTTTATACTCCTTCATCGCAGGTCCTTTCACGTGTTTGCTATATCAAGACATCCTTTCAACTGTGTCTGTTCCAGCAAAACATCTTTTCACCTGTGTCTGCTTCAGGAAAACATCTTTCATGTGTCTGCTTTAGCAATACATCCTTTCTCCTGTGTGCCTCAGCAAAACATCATTTGACATAACTAGCTTTCCAAAGAAACTACTACTTTTCAAAGAACTTTCTACTTCAAAGGGCCTTTTGAATCTTGTAAGCTTCAGGAGCTTTCTGAGACATGGAAGTTTTCTTTCCTTTTTAAATCCCAATGAGCCAAAATGTTCCTTACAATATATTAATATTGGTATATTTTCATCAGAAGAAATTTTCTACAAAACAGGTGACTTAGCTACCTTTCAGTTGCTGTAACAAAATACCATGACCAAGGCAACTTATAAAAGAAAGCACTTAATTTGGGGCTCAAGCTTCCAGAGAGTTAGAATCCATGACCATCATGGCAAAGAGCACGGCAGCAGGCAATCAGATATAGCACTAGAGCAGTAGCTGAAAGCTAATATCCTTATTCACAAAAATGAGGCAGAGGGAGAGACAACCAGGAATGGAATGGGCTTTTGAAACCTCAAACCCTGCATGCAGTGACACACCTCCACAAACAAGACTACACTTCTGAATATTTCCCAAACAGTTCCACCAACTGGGAACTAAGTATGGAAGCCATTTTCACTCAAACCACCGCAATGGAGTGTGAGAAGACAAACAGAAGCAGGAGTTGATCCCTGGGGAAGAAACAGAGACTATAGAATAAACCAATGACTAAAAAGATCCAGAGGGCCAGAGGAATGCTGGCTAATAACACTGGGAGCTTCAATTAGCCAGGTAAGATGAAGTCCAAGGAGCTCCCATTGGGTCCTCAGTCAGAATATCACCACTGACCTTTGCGAGAGCAACGAATGACAGATTACAGAATGTTTAAAAGGGAAGGGAAGGTGTGGTGGGGTGCATATCATTCTGCATCTACAGGTGCCTTCAACACTTTCTACCATTTTCCATATATGCATTTCATAACCATGTGCCACGTGATTTTCAAAGAAAATTGTTACAGATGGTTCTCTACCTAAATAAGTTGATTTACATTTTTTTTAAAAAAAAAAATCACTGTAGTGGTTTGAAAGTAATACACATCCAGTGAAAACTGGACTTTTGCTCTGGAAGATTGATCCTTCCCCAAGCTAGCTGTATGTGATGTGCTATTCTATCACACTGCAAATCAGTGACATCTACCATAGCTCCTACCCAACCATGCCATCACAACCTCTGAACAATACTCTGAACAATGCTGGTCAGTAGTTTACTGCATTAAATACATTGATGACTTTACAGTTTTTGAGTTATAGTGAGTTTTTCAGGCCATAATAACCCCCTCCCAAGTTAAGGAGCATCAGCATACAAAACTCTTTTTGGTCGCATAGTTACGTGGCTATTGTTTAAAGCAAAGCCACCTAATTAACTATGCCTTCAAAAATTTAAAGTAAGTGATTTGGCAAAAGGTTATGGCAGAAATTCTCAATAGTATATTAGTAATTTTTCTTACTTCAAAAGATGAAATTTCATTAAATCAGTGTTCCAGTAGATTTGAATCCCAAGTTGTCATTTGCTAATGGTGTGACTCTGGGCTTAATCTTCCTGAGAAGCATGTTCCTGAGAAGCAGCGTTAGCAACAATGATAGCAGTGCCATCTGTGTATTGTATTCCTCAGGGCATTGTTGTAAGCTTTATATGTAATAAACGATGCCATACAGATAATAACTTTATCTTATAGTACTGTTATCTTCTTCCTTTTAGATGACAAAATAACCAACCAAACAAAAAGAAACAGAAATAAGGAAATTTGCTTGAACTCACGTTATTAAAGTGGCAGAGTCGGGATTTGAACAAACAAGGTAGTCACTAGCTGAAAACTGATATTATTATCACTTATTAATTCATTTAATAAATAGTTTTAAAATTTTTCTGAGTGTGAGCATCAGTTAGATAGATCCAAGTTTGAAATTTATATGAAAGACTGAAGGTTGGTAATGTTACAGAGCGGAGAGAGTGAGGAGGCTGCGTCTGGCTCCCGCTCTCACAGCCATTGCAGTACATTGAGCTCCATAGAGACAGCGCCGGGGCAAACGAGAGCCGAACGGGCACTGGGCGACTCTGTGCCTCGCGGAGGAAAATCAACTAAACATGGGCAAAGGAGATCCTAAGAAGCTGAGAGGCAAAATGTCCTCATATGCATTCTTTGTGCAAACTTGCCAGGAGGAGCACAAGAAGAAGCACCCGGATGCTTCTGTCAGCTTCTCAGAGTTCTCCAAGAAGTGCTCAGAGAGGTGGAAGACCATGTCTGCTAAAGTAAAGGGGAAATTTGAAGATATGGCAAAGGCTGACAAGGCTCGTTATGAAAGAGAAATGAAAACCTACATCCCCCACAAAGGGGAGACCAAAAAGAAGTTCAAGGACCCCAATGCACCCAAGAGGCCTCCTTCGGCCTTCTTCTTGTTCTGTTCTGAGTACCGCCCCAAAATCAAAGGCGAGCATCCTGGCTTATCCATTGGTGATGTTGCAAAGAAACTAGGAGAGATGTGGAATAACACTGCAGCTGATGACAAGCAGCCCTATGAGAAGAAGGCTGCCAAGCTGAAGGAGAAGTACGAGAAGGATATTGTTGCCTACAGAGCTAAAGGAAAACCTGATGCAGCGAAAAAGGGGGTGGTCAAGGCTGAAAAGAGCAAGAAAAAGAAGGAAGAGGAAGATGACGAGGAGGATGAAGAGGATGAGGAAGAGGAGGAGGAAGAAGATGAAGATGAAGAAGAAGATGATGATGATGAATAAGTTGGTTCTAGCGCAGTTTTTTTTCTTGTCTATAAAGCATTTAACCCCCCTGTACACAACTCACTCCTTTTAAAAAAAAAAAATTGAAATGTAAGGCTGTGTAAGATTTGTTTTTAAACTGTACAGTGTCTTTTTTTGTATAGTTAACACACTACCGAATGTGTCTTTAGATAGCCCTGTCCTGGTGGTATTTTCAATAGCCACTAACCTTGCCTGGTACAGTCTGGGGGTTGTAAATTGGCATGGAAATTTAAAGCAGGTTCTTGTTGGCGCACAGCACAAATTAGTTATATATGGGGACAGTAGTTTGGTTTTTGTTTTGTTTTGTTTTTCCCTTTTGGTTTTATTTTTGGGTTTGTTTTTTTTTTCATCTTCAGTTGTCTCTGATGCAGCTTATACGAAGATAATTGTTGTTCTGTTAACTGAATACCACTCTGTAATTGCAAAAAAAAAAATTGCGGCTGTTTTGTTGACATTCTGAATGCTTCTAAGTAAATACAATTTTTTTTATTAGTAAAAAAAAAAAAAAAAAAAAAGACTGAAGGTTAAAGTGTTCTTTCCAAGTTGAATGTTCTTTTAAAAATATGCTGAGTTGCTAGGAGTTTCTCATGTCTTGCAAGTTTTTGAGAATATAAATGGCAACTTGAGTGGACATTCAAATCACCAGGAGGGTTTTAGTGAGTGTATCAGGATTCAGCTCTACAACCTGGAGACTTGAGTACACTCATAGCCTGCCTGTCTGAGGACAGCTGAGAACGAAGGGAGCAAATGGCACAGCAGTTGGGGACCGTCACTCGCATCAGTCCAGCTGCCTGGCAACTGTACAATGGAGACTATTTAACTGAAAGGGACAGTCTTAGTAAGAGACCAGGACTCAGTGGGAACATGAGAGGCATAAAACCAGAATTGGAATTTTTAAAAAAAAAATACAATACAAAAAAATCTTTACCACCATAGATAATGATGTTCTGGGAAGACAGAAAGTCAACAACAAACTGGAGAGAGACAGACAGACCCAGGGTGTTGAAATGATTAATGCTGGCTCAGGAGTTAGAGATTAGTATAGACCTGGCCTTGGTATAGTTCTTACTCCCTTTAAATCTTGGTTCCTTCATAAAACCGTGTTAGTATCAATTCTGGAGACTTACAGTGAGGAAATAAGATGATGTAAGAGAAGAGGCCAAAGGTATTACTTAATTATGCAAAACTCTGCTCAGACCTGTCATACTACAAAACCAAAAACCAGAACCAATTGAAAAACTGAATCATAAAGCAGCTAACTGAATATTGTATAAGCATTTATAATTATGTCTCACACACAACTAATGTAGAAATGATAACATAAATTCTTATGAACAGTATTAGATAAAGATACACATGAGTGTGATTTTTATAGAAAATTATTCATATAAAAAATTAACAGTGGTTATTATTTGTATTGAAAGATTACAGATGGTTTTGGGTTTTTCCCATGTATGCTAAGACCCAGAGGTTTATGTACCTTTCCAGGTTTTCTGCAGTGAGAGTGCATTGCTTATGTGAAACATGGATGTGTGATTGGAGACAAGCCATCATGGATGTTTTAACATGTGAGGCTTTTACCCCTGTCATCATGGGGTTCTAATTTGCTAATCCTCAAATCTGCCACAGGTTAACCTCTGAGAAAATAGCAACAATCCAGCAGAAGAAACCCAAAACGTGTACCTAGAAGAATGAGAGGCGTTTGATTTCACTAACAGTGGATGGATTTTTTTTTCGTTTTTTTTTTCTTTTTTCTTTTTTCTTTTTCTTTTTTTTTTGGCCTGGATATGTGCTGCTCTGAGAGGATGTGTCAATGGAAAAGAATTTAATTCTTTATAGAGAAAATGACGGCCAGTAGACAAAAGGTGAAAGAAGAGTGCATGCCTCTCCAGGGTTCTTCACACCCAGAGAAGCAGGTAATTGGGGGAGTCAGTCACCTGCTTACCCACACAAACTTCAGGGCCGCGCTGTGTCAGAAAAGCAGGAACATGGAGCCTTCCGGATGCTCTTGAGGTGCTGATGTGTTTTGAGCTTTGGCTTATAAAGCTGGTTGTGCTTTGTTGGGGAGTTGACACCTCTATGAGCCTCAGTTTCTCAACTGTAAAATTCTATCCATCTGCCACCCCTAAGAGAAAGTCCACTGAGAAAGGGATCATATTTTGTCCTGCTTTGTCCCCCACAAGGTCACATGTAAGCTCACTATGCATTAAATAAAATGACAAGGGTGTTCCAAGTGGCGTTTAAAGTACACAACCAATGTTGGCAGTTACATCTGTGAGCATGGCCCTCCAAGGTATGATATGTATATATATATATATATATATATATATATATATATATATATATATAT
>JADRCD010208029.1:0-16516 GCA_019843815.1 Montemys delectorum | reverse complement strand
AAAAAAAAAAAAAAAAATATGCCTTAGCAATCACAGAAGGTGAGAATTCTTATCAGTTGTCATGTGACAGCCTTGCCCTTACTCTTAACCTTATAAAACAGTTACCTGTCATGGGGGGGGGGGGGAGAGGCTGGTATAGCAAGCCTACGCCATTCTATTTCTAACTGATAATTTATACATACGACAAGGAAAGAGGATAGATGTATGAGGTGATTATAGTCTTTGTATCTTATCCCACCTCACAAAAATTTTCCACTCCTTCCCTTTCCAGAGACCTCAAGTAGACAAGGAACAGATGGAGTAGACAGACTCTGCTCACTCTGCTCACCAGTGTTGGCTGCCTAAAGGGCCAGGAGTTTCTGCTTATGAAGTGTTCCATGAGAGCAGCATTGCCACGGTTCTTTCTCCCAAGACTAGCGAGGCTTCTTCATGGTAATGGTTCTGACTTTTTTTTTTGAGACATAGAACCAGCTCTGATTAAGACTTTACATCATAAAAATCTAGGAAGACAGTAGAGGTGAAATCCAACTAACATTTATTTTGACCTAAAGCCAAATTAAAGGAATCTGGAGAAATGGCATCAGACTGACCATTGGTATCATCTAAGAATACCAATGTTCCGCCTTACAAGCTTATAAAAGTACTGTATTAACCATTAGAGACTGGAAAGGAAGAAAAGTCTACCCTTGGTGTTCAATAAAAAAAATGTTTTCCAAGGCAGCCACCTCTAAGGATGCTTGTCTATATTCCCTGCAATCGGGGAGTGCTGACATTTAGGTCATAAAGCACTTAATGCCATTCTGGCTATACTGTGAGCCTGAACCTAACCTAGGCTACATGAAAAGAACAAGACATGTTCCCTGAGAGCCATTGTCTTTTTCTGGTCCACCAACATACTATCCAATTTCATTTTTTTCACATTTTTATTTTCTTCCTTCCATTTCGTGAGGACAACTAGAAGTTCAAGTGCTTTCAAGTTACTTGACAACCATTCTGACATTATATATAGTTATTTTTGCCTCTGAGAGTTTTGGCACATTAAATTAATGCTGTGTCATATAGTCCACTTTCTAGGTTGGAAAGTCCAATTTCAAAAGCAAATTGATGTAATATAAACACAGAAACAATATCAACATAATCACCAACCACAGTGATTTTATTAATAGTTCTGTTAGATAAAGCAATTCTGGAGTTTGTTTTTTTTTTTTTTTTTTTTAGTGTTGTTTGTATTTTGGGTTTCTCTGTATAGCCCTGGCTGTCCTGGAACTCACTCTGTAGACCAGGCTGGCCTCGAACTCAGAAATCTGCCTGCCTCTGCCTCCTAAGTGCTGGGATTAAAGGTGTGCGCCACCACCGCCCGGCCAATTCTGGAGTTTTTAAGATAAAAATATATGTATTTTTGAAATCTTCTACTGTAGAGATGCTAAATAGAAAAATAATTCAAACAACACTATAACTTCAAATTCTTGGTCAGTTGTCTCTTCCTCAGTCTGGCATACATAGTCAATAAGAACTAGTGAAAAAAATGAGTAAAAATAGTAAAAAAAAAAAAAAACCTGAAGCAACAAAACAAACCCCACAACTTAGTCTCCCCTAAGTGATACAGTTTTATTTCTGAATCACTTCAAACTAAATTTCATCTCTTGACACTTTTGCTAACAAAGAGTAAATTTCAAAATCTTGAGACAGTTTTGAGGGCTGGTAGAACTATTGAATTTTAACAATCTAGAGATCAAGTTAAGTTCACAGATTAAACCTTTTATGACATAATTACTGCACTTTCCATTCGGATGACAATGCCTCGTCTGTTATTTCTTGTTTCCTCCTGAAGGATCAAGTTTTGTCTCCTGAAGGACAGTCACTGAGAAGCAGTTGCTCTTGCCATTTCAATATTAATAGCAGCTGTGTTGGAACAGAAGGCCAGGGAAGACATTGCATGCCAGTGGGAAAAATACAGACAGCAACGCTGGGAAAACGTTAGCCAGAAAGATCTCTGTCAAAATGCAAGTTGGCAACACCGGGGGAGTCATTCCAGTGCTGAAAGGTGGGCTTATGTAACTCACTTGGAAATCACACTCCATCTCCGCTGCTCTGTGGTACATCAAAGCTGGCATGAAGGTAATTAGGTTCCATTCGGTGGTAATTAAGGCTATGCCGTTTTTTATTCACTTAGCTTGCCCTGCTCTCTGCTTCACAGAATTTCGGATGTACCAGGTGGCACTGCATTCTGGAAAGCTCTGTGGTATCACAGCACCTCAAAGGAAGATGCAAGTGTTGTTCTGCTTGCTTTCAAAAGCCACTTAAAGGGAAACCCACTTCAAAAATTAAGAAAATGCATGATATTCAATAACAAAACAAAAATATCCAGCTGTTCAGAGAAATACCCCTTGCTCATTTATGAAACTTTTCACCAGTCTATAGACCATAGGTTTTGTATAAAGACAAAGAGATAGATAAATTTCAGGAAAAATATCATTATGTATGTAACAGCAATTAATAAAAAGAGACGCCATGCTGTGAAGGGTCTATGCCCCAGTGTAGGAGAATGCCAGAGCCAGTAAGCAGGAGGGGGTGGGATGGTGAGCAGGGGGAGGGGGGAGGGAACAGGGGTTTGTTTTAGTTTTTGAGTTTTATTTTATTTTATTTTATTATTTTCTTTTTTTCTTTTTTTTTGGAGGGGAACCTGGGAAAGGAGATATTGTAAATAAGAAAACATCTAATTAAAAAAAAAAAAAGAGGCCATGAATTTGAAAGAGAGCTGGGAGAGATATATTGGAAGGCTGGGAGGGAGGAAGTGGAAGAGGGAAGTGATGTAATTATTTTACACTCTAATAAATTAAAGAAATATTTTTTAAATCAAGTTCTATTAATATAGCTATTGTGTGTTTACTCGATGACCAATGTTTTCTTGGCAGTTGTGATGGCTAGCTTTAATTGCCAACTAGAAAACTAGACAAAACAAAATTTACACAATATCTTTCCACAAATCCAGCCCTACAAAGGATAATAGATGGAAAGCATCAATATAAGGAGCAAAACTACACCCTAGAAGAAGCAAGAAGGTAATCTTTCAACAAATCCACACAAACCTAATTCCACCTCTTACAACAAAAACAGCAGGAAGTGACAATTACTTTTTCCTAATGTATTAATATGAAAATTAATATTACCAACATATCCTAATCGATTGAAATCCAATAATATTAGGAATTAGAAATTTGTTGATTGTCATCCAATGATCTCTCTAATTTGGTAATTGGAGAAATAAGTCCAACATTGTACAATCTATATACACTTTCAGCTTGTTTGTGACAGTATTGTGCTGTGTACAACATAAGGGTCTTGAAATCTTGCTTCTCCTACCTCAGCCTCTCTATTAGTAGTATTGTTTATTTCATGTCTTTACACTATACTATAGTTTTCAGAATAGCTTACATATTTCAAAAGTAGTTATACACCCAGAAGAAAAATAGATCATTAACTAGGGAGGTTGCTTGTAATAGAACAACAAAGAGTGAGACTGAATGCTTTGCCTGACGTTTGTAACTCTTGTATCAAGTTTGAAGAAGAGGACTTTATAAGTTACTCTTTCTCTGAGATGAATGCTTTTCAAAATTATCACAGCTAATGAACCAAATTCTTACCCTCACCCAATGTCCGTGCCACCCTCCAAGCAGAACCATTGTTCATTGAAACAGTTGGTGAATGACTTTATGGATAGACTATCTTAATACAAACACCATTTCTTAAATGAATGTAACCTGTTCTCAGTGGGCTGAGAATAAAGTCACTCACTCAAGTCAAATAGCTTTGACCATAGCAGGAAGTCTGTATCCAAAATTCAAGCCTACAATTCATTTCTTGGTGCAGCAGAACTATCAACTCTCAGCTTAGCTACAATGGAGGTAAAATCCTTTGGTGATGTGAGGGTCATTGAAGTATAGCCTTATTACAATGAAATCCAATGTCTAAACATTGTTCTTATTTTGGGCTTGTAGCACAGTAAGAGCCAAGATTTTAAACTCTACTAAATATAAAACAAACAAAAAGACTTTATATATTTATGTTCATTTAGGAAAAGACCAGTAGTGATGTATTATTTTGAAGTATACAGTTAATATGCTTGGAGTTGGGCTGTCGAGATGGCTCAGCGGGTAAGAGCACTGACTGCTCTTCCAAAGATCTTGAGTTCGGATCCCAGCAACCACATGGTGGCTCACAACCACCCGTAACGAGATCTGGCGCCCTCTTCTGGTGCGTCTGAAGACAGCTACAGTGAATTACACCTGAGCAAGCGGGCTGGAGTGAGCAGGGCCAGCAGAAGCCCTGAGTTCAATTCCCAGCAGCCACACACATGATGGCTCAAGGCCATCTGTACAGCTACAGTGTGCTCATACACATAAAATAAATAAAATAAATCTTTTAAAAAAATTATGTTTGGAGTTATTTAAAATTTATATTGAGAAAAATGTATTTTCACTATTGCTGTAGACGAGCACCTACTGTTAAATTGATTGTTGTTTTATATCAAACAATTTTTATAATACTTACTTTTATTGTTATAATATTTTATCAATTTTAAGGAATATCACAAAAAAGATATTGTAGGTATTGAAGAGGGGGGTCTCTGGGAGAAGTTGGGGTACAAAAGGGAAACAAGAATGTGATTTAATTCTATTTACTTAAAATATGTTTTTAAGTGTTAACAAATTCAGATAAATTGAAATCATGTAACTTTTCTCATCATAATGCAATAAAAGTTTAAAAAAAAAAAAAAGGCCATAATGGTCCCCAATCTGATGTGTATCCGTCTAGATACCCATCTTGCCTCTGTAAATGCTTGCCTGAAACTGGGTTGGGAGCTCCACCTTCCTGCTATGTCAGAGTTGGTTGGAAGACCAAGGTCCAGCTTGAATAAAGAGAGCCTAATGCAATTGCAAAAAAAAAAAAAAAAAAAAAAAGAGGCCATGAATTTGAAAGAGAGCTGGGAGGGATATATTGGAAGGCTGGGAGGGAGGGAGGAAGTGGAAGAGGGAAGTGATGTAATTATTTTATACTCTAATAAATTAAAGAACTGTTTTTTAAATCAAGTTCTATTAACATAGCTATTGTGTGTTTACTCGATGACCAATGTTTTCTTGGCAGCTGTGATGGCTAGCTTTAATTGCCAACTAGATGTAATCTAGACTCACTCTGTGAAGAGTCTCAATGTGTGACTGTCTAAATCAGATTGACCTGTGAGCTTGTCTGTTGGGGATGGTCTTGATCGTATCAATTGAAGTGGGAAGACCCCCCTTGGGTGGCATCATTTGCTGGTCAGAGAATCCTAACTGTATAATGGGTGCATGTATTAATCTACCACTCTCTGCTCTTGACAGTGGATATCTTGTGGGTAGTTCTTTCATGTTCCTGCTACCGTGCCTTCCTTTCTCCAACTTGAGGTGGCTCGGTGGGTAAAGGAATTTAAAACTGAGGCTGATTATCAGAGGTCAATCTCTGGGACCTTCATGGGTGAAAGAAGAGAAAGGTGCATTCTGACATCTATGTGTATGCACACACATAAGCACACAAAAAGATACACGTTCAAAATATTTACTCAAAAATATGAACTGTCTTAGGGTTTTACTGCTAAGGTTGGACAGATATTTGCTTAAGTGAAATGAGGGAAGTTCCAGAGTTCAGTGTGGACACTGCCCCTGGGGTTTGGCCATCCCCCTATGCCTCAGTACAGTGTTGAAGCATGTAATAGCCAAGTCTTTAATGGCATACAGCTGGGCCTGTGAAAATTCATCTAAAGCATTTCCATACTACATACTAAGCAATATTGGAAATCTTTTGTTTGTGGTCTTGCTAATCAGAGATGTTTTGAAACTTAAGGGGAAAAAAAAAACCAGAAGGGAAAAGTGTGAAAAGAGATCCCTCTTTGCTGAGGAAAGTGCTTGCCCACATCCTTCTTTGATATCAGATGAGTACGCACATTCATCAACTGAATAGCACTGAATAGCAGCAGGGTCAACTCCCCATGTGTCTGCAGACCCCTATTCACTGCAGCCGAGGCTCATTTTTCAAGCACCTACAACCAGTCCTCAAGCCATTTCTGCTACCTGTATCAACTTTAATAAAACTCACACACCACACAACTCATAAGAAAATTAGGTAATTTCCCAAGATCTATCAAAACTCCTTTGGTGACCTAACTGTTTGGTGTTATGGAAAATTCCCTGTGAGAAAGTCTCCAGGTGTGGTTACAAAATACAACAGTCCTCAGAGAAGAAAAAACCAGGGACTTATTTGATGAGCAAAGAGCTCTGGAGACAAGCTGTTCCAGCCCCCATAAAACAAACAGGGAACAGTAACCAGTAAGCCCTCCCACACTGTCGCTTGAGGGCTGCTGAGAGCTTTCTTCTATTTTCCAAGATGTTAAGGTGTAGCTAAACCAATCTGCCTTCTCTCCTATACTTGTCTCTCAGGGACAAGCCGCAAGGAAATGTTCAAAAAGAAACATCTCATTTACTTGTTACACATATAGATTTCATGTTACATACAACTTTAAGCCTCAGGGCAGGGCAAGATTGTCCTCTAAAATCAGAGGTAAGTAGACCTTTTAAAGAGTTCTGATTCTGCTTGTATAAATAACTTCCTGTCTAACTCTAGGGACTGTGTAGTCCTGCAGCTTCCTGCTCAGGCCAGTTGACCACCACCAAGATTCAGAATGCTGTTCTCAATTCTCAGACTTGGCCCCTCCACATTACTGTGTAGAAAGGATCTTTCTGTCCAGCCTGAAAGTCAGCCTGAGAAGCTGCTTTGCCTCCTTCGTGTCCCTGAAGATAAGTCTCAGGTTGTCATTATTGCTCGTCTAAACAGTATAGGCAGAGAAGCAGAGTCTCAAACAGAAATACCAGCTCTGAACTCCCCTTTCGGAGAGTTTAATTGTTCTGAGATATTATTCTAACCCCATCTATCTTTCTATTCTGCAAATCTATGTTTTCAGAGAAAGCCCATTTACAAGGTATTGTTGCATCCAGAGGACAGGACGGATAGAATTTCTATCAACTGCCTCTCATTTGTAAAGCTCTTTACAAATGAAGGGAATAATCCTACAGGGCTCTCTACCTAAGATAATGACTAAGATAGTCATTGGTCACTTTTCTATGAGCTTATCATTCATTTTATTGTCCTTTAAAGTAAAGTACCCCTTGAAACATTAGATTTCTGTTGATTGGGCATAGCCATGAGCTCCCAAATATCACCCATTTCCCTAAGAGAGTTAGTGTGCAGAGAACTAAGCCGTTGACTTGACTTCACAAGTGTCACATTTTCACGGGTTATGAACCCAGGAGGCAGCACCAAGCAATTGTACATGTACTGTTGGTTCCGTATTCACAAGTAGTACTAACACTAGTTAAACAAACCTCATCTATTTATGTCGCACCTTCCTTGGCTGGTAGACTAAACTGCTTAACGTTTGTTCTGAAGCTTTCACAATTCTCCTTCCAGAACATATTATTAGCTCCACTTAATATTCAAAGAGAGTAAAGTCTTGGAAAGTTTTCTTGGCCAGTAACAGAATGAAGATTGCTGCTCTGCCAGACTACATGGCTGTGTACAAAAGCAGATTTAATGAGCAGTTGTGCAGGGTCTGGTGTGACTTTGGGATGGTTCACAGCCTCACCGTTTCCTCCTGTGAAAAATGGGCTCCATCAGGAATGTGCTTTTGAGATTAAATTTTTTTTTTTTAATATTGCTTCTCACTATGTATCTCTGGCTGACCTGAAACTTCACACATAGACCAGCATGGCCTTGAACTCACAGAGATCTGTCTGCATCTGCTTCTTGGGTCAACACCTGAGATTAAAGGTAGGCACCACCTACCATTCAAGATTAAACAAATTAATGAATGAAAGCTGCTTAGACCAGAACATAGCAAACAATTCATAAATACTGACCATTAATACCTTTTTTTTTATTGAATATTTTCTTTACATTTCAAATATTTTTTCCTTTCCAGGTCTCCTCTTCAGAAACCCCCCATTCCGCCTCCTCCTCCCTCCTCCACCCACTCCTGCCTTCCCACTCTGGCATTCCCTTACACTGGGGCATCGAACACCCTCAGGCCCAAGGGCCATCCCTCCCACTGATGTTCAACAAGGCCATCCTCTGCCACATATGCAGCCAGAGCCATGGGTCCCTCCATGTGTACTCTTTGGTTGGTGGTCCAATTCCTGGGAGCTCTGGGGGGGGGTTTTGGCCGTTTACCATTTTTTCCCCCCTCCATGGTGCTGTAAACCCCCTCAGCTCCTTCAGTCCCTTCTCCAACTCCTCCATTGGGACCCCCACTCAGTCCAGTGGTTGACTGCCACCATCTGCCTCTGTATTTGTCAGGCTCTGGCAGAGCCTCTCAGGAGACAGCCGTATCAGACTTCCATTAGCAAGCACTTCCCAGCATCCACATCCGGGTTTGGTGCCTGCATATGGAATGAATCTCCAGCTCTGAAGTCTCTGGATGGCCTATCCTTCAGTCTCTGCTCCACATTTTGATTTTCTATCTCTTCCTGTGAGTATTTTGTGCACCCTTCTAAGAAGCACTGAAGCACCCACATTTTGGTCTTCCTTCTTCTTGGGCTTCATATAGTCTGTGAATTGAATCTTGAGTATTCTGAGCTTTTGGGCTAATATCTGTGGGGCAGTTCTGACAGCCAGAGTCCAGTAGAGCAGAGTCACTTTGAACCCCGGAGTCCCACTGAGCATCTGCCCAGAAGGGATGGAAGGCGTTCGGTGAATTGCTCCTGAGAACATGGCTCAGATTTCAGCCCAGACCCCTCACAGCTGGAGATGTGTGCTCTATCAGGCAGACAGTGCCTCAAACTCCCAGCATTCTAGCTGGACCTTACATACAGTCATCTGACCACAAGCCAGGCATGCCACGCCCCATACAATAAAAGAGGTGGATTGCCCCCTCCTCTCTCTCTTGCTCCCTCACTCTCTCACTCTCTTGTTCCCTTCTTCCTCTCTTCTTCTCCCCTCTCGCTCTTACTCTTACCCCTCTCACTCTAACTCTTACCCTCTTGCTCTCTCTCTCCCCTCTTTGCTCTCTCTCTTCTTTGCTCTTTGTTCTCTTCTCTTCTCCCTACTCTCCTTTCTCTCTCTCTCCTTCCTCTCCTTTCCTTCTCTCCACTCAACTAGCATATTTCCCCTTTCCTACAATAAAATAACTCATTCATACATTGCTACCCTTTTAATTAAGGCTCCGTGCAGCAAGCAGGCCAGCCCCGGGAAGAGAGAGAGAGTCCTGGGCCTCAGCACCAGGCCCCCTGCCACCAGGGAGAGAGAGAGCCACAGTAGGTTGGGCCTGGGCCGCAGCCCAGGTCCCCCATTCCTTTTGGAACCACAAATATCCACTTAATAGTGAGTACATACTGTGCGTGTTCTTTTGTGACTGAGTTACCTTACTCAGGATATTTTCAAGTTCCCTCCATTTTCCTGCAAGTTAACACAGAGTAATAGCCATCGTGATCTTTCTAGATCGGAAATGTTTAAACTCAGGAAGATGAGAAATATAGATCCTTTGCGAGGGTCCCACAGAGGGCATTTGGTCACATACAGCTGCAGAACCCTCTTAAATGGTATGCTGCCTCCAGACTCATCATCTCTCCTCAATTTTCTTCAGTTTGGAGATGTCTGCTGTTCATTTGAGACAGATTCAGGCTTAAGACTTGTCCCTAGATCTCCATTGAACAAAGGGTAGAAATCTGAATTCCCTGCTGGTTCGGAACTCCTTCCCAGACAGGATTTGCCTGTCACGTGACCCCCTCATCATCTTGAATTGAGCCTTTAGACATGCTGTATGCTTGGTCTTCAACATTCTACACTAAGGGTGCACACACATGCACTTCTCTTTGATTGAACTCTACTCTCATCTCCTGCCATGCTCATTTCTTTGCCTTTCTTTGTTACTGCACCATGATAACTCAGCCATGAAGCTGAGATTTTGAGGATCTTTGTAGACTAAGTCAGTGAGCCAACTCCCTATAAACACTGCATTTCCTTGTTATAAGAAATCTTTTTTGTTATGTTTTAATAAAAAAATTTATAGACTGTACTTTGATTATATTCTTTCCTTCCCCTAACTCCTTCCTCACAGGACTTCTCACCCAACTTTCTACCCACTCAACTCCATGTTCTCTCTTCCTGTGTCTCTCTTTCTCAAACAACAATAAAAATAAGACAAACAAAAAAACCAAATGAGACAAAAAACAAACAAAATTAAACTGAACCAATCCCCCAAAATGCACAAAAAAACATGGAATGTTGCCCAACTCCTCCTGAGCACAGGGCTTGGCTGAAATGTGGTTGATATACCCAGTGTCCCTGCACTGGAGAAAAATGATTTTCTTTTTCCCAGAAGGTATTAATTGCCCATAGCTTCTAGGTTAAGGGTGGGACTTTGTATCTATGGCCCCTTCTTAACACTGGTATGCTGTCTCAAAAAACTATGTTTTTCTTTTTTTTCTTTTTCTTTTTGCCTACTCGACAAAAGGATAAAATTCTAATTCATCAATGCATCCCTAAGACCAAACAAAATATCCAGCACTTAGGCACTCACTAACTCATTGCTGAAAGGTGGCAAGCTCTGTTTGTATGGGCAAGACATAACTGATTTCGTGATTGAGTTTCATAGGAGAACCTTGAGTTCACATTAAAGTTTCTTCTCTCATTAATCCCCTGAGCATTCTCCTTTGGAATCCTCTAGAAGTTTTACTGGACCTTTGGGGTACTCTCCTACAATATTGAACTAGTTTTCCTATAGCAGGATTAAAGTGATTTGAAAACCACTGAGGATTTGTAAGCTAGAGAGAAGATAGGCAATTATTCTTTGATGTTTTCACACAAAACATTAAAAATTTCATACTGCAATTTAACGATTCTTTCCCACTTCTCACCAAACTGAAAACTGTAATATTTATGATATTTTATAATAGATATCAAAAATTGATGTTGCTTATGTTAAGAAACTTTGTTTCAATGGCTGTAAATAATAAACCAGGTAAACATTTCCTATGTAGTCTGTAACCATGAAAAGATATTCGTGTCACAGGCTTTAAAATTCAGTTTATCTTTTTCACTTCACAGGGGAAAAAAATACAATAGAATGCAACGGAGATAAATTCCACATAAGGTGAATTAAAAGCATGGTGCCTGAATCACAAGTCCTTCTCCAGAGGCTCAGAAGCTATCAGAGAAGAGGGTGAGAAATATGTTAAGAGCCACAGAAGATAGATGACTGCGATGAAACAAAGTTCCAAGACACAACAGGGTATTTGCACATATGAACTCACGGTGGCTGCAACAACAAGCACAAGACCAACACAAGACCAAGCCAGACGGAAGGTCAGAGGAGGGACGTGGAAATCCCAACCCTGTGTGATGAGCTACTGATGACTGTTGGCTGCTAGGAGAGGGAGACTCAACTTTCCTCAAGGATGATGCTTCCGGAGGGGCTGCGCATGCTCTGGGAAGTGATCCTATATATATACCAATATGGACAGTGATAAGTGGACTTGGTGCGTTTGTGTGGGAAGGTTGGGGGGGGGCAGCATGCCCTAGTATTTTTTATTGGAATAGATATCTCTGGAGATACCTTTTAAAATACATAATGTCAATGCAGTTTCATAAATCATTAAAGGTACAATAGAAAAAAATTGAGATATACAATAAGGTGACCTCAAATCCAAGATTGAGAACTGAGAATACAGGTAGGAATTCAAAGGCAATAGATTTAATAACAACCAACAAATCTGATTGTGAACAGCTCTTTTCAGCTTTTCTCATTTAAACAAATTCAGTACATACACAATTTCATACCATGAAGTTAAAAAGACTGTTATAGGAGGGAACTAAACATACTAGACATTGGGTTTTTTCTTTGTTTGTTTGATTGTTTTTGTTTGTTTGTTTGTTTTGTTTTGTTTGCTTTTTCTCCGTATAGCCCTGGCTATCCTGGAGCTCATTCTGTAGACCAGGCTGGCCTGGCCTCGAACTCAGAAATCCACCTGCCTCTGCCTCCCAAGTGCTGGGATTAAAGGCGTGTGCCACCACTGCCCGGCTTAGACATAGTTTTACTATTATTATTTATAGTGTTAAACAAATACAAAATGATAATAAATAGTAGTTATCTCCATTCATTTTCTAGACCACAGAAAAGGGTTTGATCATTTTTCAAGTAATGGAATTATCTAGTCTTTCCTTAAACAACTGACCTTTGGACAGAGTAAAACAGGTGACCTCCCTGGATCAATAAACTATACAAGCACTTCTGCCAGTCTGGAAATATTCCTTAAAAGTTAGTGGCTCATAAGTAACTTCCAGACAATATAATTTTTTTAAAAGGTTGTTTCAACATAAGAATTATGGGGCTGGAGAGATGGCACAGTGGTTAAGGGCATTGATTGCTCTTCCAAAGGTCCTGAGTTCAAATCCCAGCAAACAGATGGTGGCTCACAACCACCCGTAATGAGATCACAATGCCCTCTTCTGGTGTGTGTGTGTGAAGACAGCTACAGTGTACTTACATATAATAAATAAACAAATCTTTAAATAAAAGAATTCTTTGTAAGAAAGTTATACGTAGTTATGCTAAATGATATTTCATCATTAAAATTAAACACTGTAAAAATTGTGAGTTAAAGTCATACATGAATGGAAATATCAAGAGGTGAAGGTTTCTTCCCATACTTTGCTGTTGTGGGAAGTAGAAGCCATGAGCTAGGATGGAACAAGAGTCATTTTTTGTGAGTTATTTGAAAAACAATTTCCCACTCCTGAATGGATGTCAACTTCCTTTAAGTAAGGAGAAATGTTTATTCACTTATGTATAACACATGGCACATGTTATCTTCTGTACATATTGAATAAATAAACAAATAAGTAGGGAATAAATGACTAATTTCATGGAATCTGCAAACTCCACCAGAATAATTGCTATCAAATTTGGCAGTCTGGATTTTCACAATGAAAAGAAAAAAAAAATCTCAGCATAAAGAAATTCTTCATTGTGGTCTCAAGTAAGTCTTTATGCTTTTCAACCCCATGGCAATTAAGATGGGAAGATTAAAAAAAAAATGAGGTGTACAACTCATCACACCATAGGGTAGAGTTCTAATCATGCTGAATCGCTTTATATTTAACCTAACGTTGATTAAAAATAGAATCCCTAAAAATCATAAAAATGAAATTAAGCCTTTAAAGTCATTAGTGAATGAGACAAGAACAGTAAGGTTCGCCAGAGGCTGGTGCCCAGCTTTCATCCGCTTAGATTTCATGATAAGTGCTAAAAGCTTTGGTTATGGAGTCTAGCTTTTTCTTACTGAGAAACCTTTTGAGGCCAGAGGAGAGTGCAATAGTCCATGTAGTAAGCACTGCTTCCTAAGCAATAGAAACTATTTTTACATATAAATGAATAACCATTAATACTGTGAAAAATATTCATTTGTATATATCTGTGTCTGTTAAAATATGGAATTAATTGACATTTATATTTTAAATTATATTTTACAGGTTTTAATTCATAAGAATAGAGTATTATTTTTAAGAGAACTAACCTTTGAAAGTAATTTTAATTGAGTCTGAAGCCAAATTAATCATTTACTGGACCCCAAACAAAAGAGTCTATTAAAGAATTTATATGATAGATTCTATTTCACTCCTTGTGTATAATCTACAGGGTCTATATGCTTAAGTTGTCACAAATATACCTCTGCAAAAATTTCTTACATCTAATCAATATGTTATGTTTATGTGTCAATCAATCAATTAACTATTAAATTTAGTACAGTAATTATAAGAAATAGAAAACAATGGTTCTTGTTTCAGAAATTATAATTAGATCTGGGACAAGATTAACAAGCTAATGAAACAACTATTTAAAAAAAATATGTAATTAGATGGTGCTTTTAGAAGGCATAAATTACAATTATAAAACTTTAAAGAAAGATCCAGGAAAGCTAAAAGGTTAATGAATACATCTTGATTATCTTCATTTTACTGTTATTTTGGGCAGCTATTTATACCCTGTCAGTAAGTTTTGCAAAATAGGCTCTTATATTGGCTTCTTTCTTTTGGCAATGAATTTAAGATTCAATGAAGAGAATAATCTCAATGTTCAGACACTAGATAATGGAGGGATTTAAGGTTGAGACTGGTGTTTTTAATGAGTCCTTTACACACTGCAGTAGTGACCCGTATGAGTTCAGTGGACCTATATGATTGGCAACTATCCTAAGCAGAGGAGAATCAAGGGTACCCAAGCAAAGCACAGAGCAGGAGATACAAGAGAGCAGGAATTCATTTTCCTTCTCATCTCAAATATTTATTGACCTCACAGTATCACTGGATATTATGTTAGAATAAAATCAATGAAAAGCCAGTAGTCATAGCGTCTGCCTTAATGAGGCCCAGACTTGGAGAGGAGAACATTAACCACTGAATACAATAGATCTAAAATTGCAAATGATACAGTTGCTACAGAGAAAACTTTATGTTCCAGTGAGAACACAAAACAGAAAATGTAATCTAACAAGGAAAATTGGGATAAAGGTTCATGAAATATAAACAGGTATATGCAATGACATAAACTTAGTGGGTATTATACATCAAGTCATATTTTAGGTGGTAAAAAAACTGGTTATGAGGTGGAATATGAAAGAAGTTTTCCATGATTGAACATGAATATGTAACTGGAAGCCATGTTAAGCAGACACAACTATGATTATGTGAAAGTGACAGGGTCCCAGGTGTTCTATGCTCTGTCTTGAGATTTTTTTTTTCTGTATTGCTTCAGTTCATTTTACAACAATCATACTATTTATATTCTCTTAATCATAAATGACTTATTCCTTTGCTGTGATCTAAAGGAATATCTTGGGCCAAGTAATTAGTAAATGACAGAAATTTATTATCCTAGTTCTCAAGGCTTTGAAGTCTAAGATCAATACACCAGCAGATTGGACAGGGCAAGAAGCTCCCTCAGGCATTTCTTATAAAGGCCCTCATCCTATTCGAGTGGACTCATGACTGAGTCACCTCCCTGAGGTCAACTCTCACTGACTCATTACATTACCGTGGACATTTGCATGTAGGGATTCAGACGGCTGGGGACAATGCTTTTAAAAGAAGTTGCTTTGAAGACTTTTCTCTTCAAAAATGATTTGGAGCCAGGCAGTGGTGACACATGCCTTTAATCCCAGCACTTGGGAGGCAGAGGCAGGCAGATTTCTGAGTTTGAGGCCAGCCTGGTCTACAGAGTGAGTTCCAGGACAGCCAGGGCTATACAGAGAAACCCTGTCTTGAAAAACCACAAAAAAGAAAATGATTTAGCATTTTTTGAAATAATTCCTGCCTAAATAAGAATTTGTGAAAATAATATGTTTATAAAGATAGGTACTTTGTACCAAGATGATTGTAACGGTAAAGATTTTTTAAGAGCAAATTTTGTTGGTGCATTGGGTATGTGGGAAGAAACAGTCCAAGGGATGAGTACGATGTACTTTAAAGAGATTGTTGATCTACTTTTACTGAATTCATTTCATGCATTTGGCAGATAATCGTAATGTGAAAAAAAGACTATTTATATGAATAAATAATTTACCACAGGAAGTTTCTTTTGAGTAGTAATTGACTTCATTACACCATTAGCAACTGCACTGTGCCTTCTCAAGGAGGGAGTTCACTTAAGGCTAACAGAAAGTTCGAGTTCTTCATGGGGAGGAATGGATGAGAACCAGAAAGTAATATCAAGATAGTAAAAACCTTTGAAATTGCAGCCTGTAGTACCAATCGATGATTTAAGAAAATAGCAAACTCTGAGCACTCCAAAGAACAATGAGGAAGTGAAATGAGGCAGAGTGAGCAATGGAGGGCGGGGAGGAGGCTAAAAGTAAAAGCTGACTTCCAGGTATGAAGAAGGGAAAATTCGAGAAGAATGGAATTAATGTCCACAGGTAAAAAAAGAATAACTCTTTGACAATGTAGCAACTCCCACACTGTAAAAACCCAACACAATAGACATAAAAAGAGAAGAGATAAAGGCGGCAATTAAAGTAATTGCCTCTATACTGTGCATCCAAATATATTCTATGGCTGGGGAGCCAGCCATCCTTTCATCGGAATAAAACACTTCAAAGTGACTTTTAAGAAAGGCCTTGAAATATTTTGATTTCTGATGTATAAAACAGCTAAAAATATAAAATGCTCTTGAGGTGGCATGCCAATGCAAAGGGTTGCATTGTATTTTTAAGTAGACCTTGGGAAGTCCCATGCTTTTGTGCAGGCTTTTCAAGCAACTTTGGCAAATGAGTTAATTCTGTCAGGGATCAACTGCAGGCTGTGAGTTACAACACACTTTTACAATGTTTCTGAGGAAATTAAACAAGATGATACAAATATGTTGCTATCTAATGACTGTATCTCTCTATTCAGTTATTCCCACATATCCATTATAAAATATGTTTTTTAAAAAAAA
>JADRCD010208028.1:0-19191 GCA_019843815.1 Montemys delectorum | reverse complement strand
CACACACACACACACACACACACACACACACACACACACACACACACGTGTATAGGATGCCCAGCTTTTTATTTGGGTGGTGGGATCTGAACTTTAGTTCTCACGCTTGGGCAGCAAGTGCATTTAACCTCCAAGCAATCGACCTTGCCAGTCTTAAAGGCCACACTTTAAAGCAGTCTTCAGCTCGCAACTTTAAGATCACTTCTTTTTTTATTTTTTATTTTTCGGTTTTTTGAGACAAGGTTTCTCTCTGTGTAGCCCTGGCTGTCCTGGAACTCACTCTGTAGACCAGGCTGGCTTCGAACTAAGAAATCCACCTGCCTCTGCCTCTCAAGTGCTAGGGTTAAAGGCGTGTGCCACCACTGCCTGCTTTAAGATCACTTCTTACCTGGCTGCGCTTAGAACCATAGAGTTGGAAGTAGAAACTACACTGTGACTATGGAGCACAAGGTGGGCGCTGTGCGTAATGAGATTCGATCCAAGTTTAGTAAAAGCATCACCCATTACCTGTTGGGGAGACGGATCCTCTTGATAGCATAATTGCAGTCATCTACTTTGTTTTTAGCCTCAAAGACAACGCCAAAGCCACCACGGCCCATGCACTGAATTGGCTCAAAATCTGTTAGATATCTTAAAAAACACATACAAAGTTTTAAAGTTTGAAATGTTACAATAACATTTCGATATTGAACAAAAGCAGTTCAATATTACATCACCACACAGAGAAGCATACACTCTAAAACTGTCAGAACGTATTTCACAAAAAGCAGAGTGAGAACTTGACTAGCAGCATTCTGAGGTCACCTATGTGCACAAAGAAGCAAACACATAAATCATAAACTTCATGCAGATAAATGAATGAATAGCTTTGTTTAGCTGGCAATCTCGCGTTCTTGCAGTAACTGTACTAATGACCTGTTCCACCCCAGACTTTGTGCTTTCTTTGGCACTTCTGACTGTTAAAGATGTTCCTTAGCTGTATTTCATTGCTTTTAAGATTTCCCTAAACAAAAACAATCAGTCTTACTCTACTTAAGAAAACTCACAGCTAGAACTCTCAGTAGGGACTGAAGCAGACGCTGGTAGGGTTGCCTGAGAGTCAGTGCACCCACCAGGGAAGGTGTTCAGCTAAGCTTGTCACCTGCAGCCTGTCGCCCTTTGGTGTGGTGCCTCATGGCAGTCCTGCTCTTGGCTCCCAACAGCTTGGATTACTGTCACGAGCCACCATGCTTTGTTCTCAGGTTCAGAGGGGAAGGCACGTCTCGGGACTACGTTCTCACTCCAGGCACTTCAGGGTGCAGGTGCGTTCCCCATGGCAGAGCTGATTTCCTAATTTTTTGACTATGTACACTGGGTACTGTAATAAGAGCATGGGAGAAGACAGGGGTTTGACCTGCGCTGTGCATCATGCCTTCTCTCGGGTTCAGGGCCTGCGCTCTCCTGGGACAGGCGCTTTACCTTTAATGAAATCCCACCCTTCCTTCATTCTGCAGATCTCGCATGTCTTAGTGTTCCCACAGCACTGTCCCGCGTAATGGAGGCAACATTTTTTGTTTTCTTGCAGTTACGATGAAGCTCCTGTGTCCCAGCACCACTGCACCATGGCGTCCATAAATGTGGGCAAAATATTTTTGTTTCTCTTCATAGTTCTAGAATCTGGACACTACTTGGCAAATCAAAGGTCTAACAAATGTCTGTTGAGTAACTGTGAGAATTAATGTATGCATGCTGGAGACTGCTCACGCCACACAGAGTGGAGACTCAGCCGTTCCACGCTTATGTGCCGCTCTTATGAAGGAAGCTATGACTCGTACACTCACATTAATTTAGTAGTTGCCTCAGCTGGTCAGAGAACGGTTAAGGTGGAGACATAATTGATGCCAACCCTCCCTGGGCCAATTACCTTCACAGAGAAGGAAGAGCAATCATCTGAATTCCTAAAAATAGCTAGTCAAGGACCTCAGAACAAATCCACCTCCCCAAATGCAAAAGCCCTCAACAGTCCAAGGGCCAGCTGCACTCTGTCCAACCTTCTAAAAGGAGCGACAGCTCACACATGATTAGACATTTTGCTAACGTCTCAGCTGGTGGATGACGAGGCGGATGTGAGTTCACAGCTGAATTCACTGGCTTCACAGCCTAACTGCTGCGTGCATCGACGCTCGCCATCTCTTACCGGGACACGTATCCTGAGTGCTTCATGTCGTTCCAGCTGTTGTCACTGACATCGGCACTCACAGAGTCATATTTATTTTCAGTTTGGCACTGAGTTTCAGACTCCTTCCGCTGCTGAGAAGGCGGAAGGCAGTTACTGTTAGTACGGAGCTGAACAGAAGTCGGCTCATCATCTTAGCTTAGGAGAAAACGGTACTGAAAGACAAGCACGGACAAAGAGCAGCGACCCCCTCTACTAGACTTCCATAGGTTTGCATCCCATTGCCTTCTTCTTGTCAGCAAATGGATTTTGTTTCCTTTCTCTCTTTTGAAAAGATTTTTAAAAATTTGATGTGCATGTTTGCTTTCATGTACATGTATGCACATGTGTGAGAAGGTGCCCATCTAGACCAGAGGAGCGTGTCTGATTTCTTAGAACCGTGATGACAGATGGTTGTGAGATGTCCTGTGGGTACTGGGAACTGAACCGGGGTCTTCTGTAAGAGAGTATTCTTAACTTCTACACCATCCCTCTAGCCCTTGAATATGCTTTTATAAATGTTCTGACAACATGAAATTAAACTTGGCAATGTCTCTCTCTCTCTCTCTCTTTTTTAAAGATTTATTTATTATTATACATAAATACAGTATAGCTGTCTTCAGATGCACCAGAAGAGGGCGTCAGATTTCATTATGGATGGTTGTGAGCCACCATGTGGTTGCTGGAATTTGAACTCAGGACCTCTGGAAGAGCAGTCAGTGCTCTTAACTGCTGAGCAATCTCTCCAGCCCCGGCAATGTCTCTTTACTAACAACTAAAAGGTTTTCTAGAGCAGCTGTTCTCTACTGGTGGATTGCAACCTCTTGGGGGTGGGGGGGGGCGGTCCAACAACCCTTTCACAGGGGTCACATACCATATATCCTTAATATCAGATATTTATATTATGATTCATAACAGTAGTAAAATTATAGGTATGAAGTAGCAATGAAAATAATTTTATGGTTGGGGGCTCACAACAATATATGAGTATTAGGAAGGTTCAGATTAAAAATTAGCATGGTGAAGGGCAGAGGTAATCATGCCTCCTCCACTTATTAACTGATTCTTGTCCTGCCAGGTTCTCTGTAAGGGACTGGAGAGCTGGGTCCCAAAATGTCATCACAGGCAGAGAGAAATGAGACCTTCCCTCTTAACTGCACTAGTAAGGGAAGGGGCTGTTTTTGACAGGAGCAGAGGACCTAACTCCGGAATCTTAAAGATCTAGGCATGGGGAAAGATGAGAACAGAGCAGGCGAGGCATGAATCACTCAGAGCCCTTGCACAGCTGAAGAAAGCTAAACTTTACTCTAACAAGAACATCAAGTCAGTTATTAGGGTTTACAGGTGGAGTGGGGATAGAGGCTGGCTTGCAGACAGGAGTGGACTAGAGGCATGAACCCAGTTACAGGATGTTCCACCAATCAGATGACAGATGTATGTACAAAGAAATTGGAAGGGCTGGTGAGATGGCTTAGCGGGTAAAAGCACTGACTGCTCTTCCGAAGGGCCTGAGTTGAAATCCCAGCAACCACATGGTGGCTCACAACCACCTGTAATGAGATCTGACGACCTCTTCTGGTGCGTCTGAAATCAGCTACAGTATACTCATTTATAATGATAAATAAATCGTTAGGCCGGAGCAAGCAGGGACTGAGTGAGCGGAGTTGACTGGAGCGAGTGGGGTTAACCAGAGCAAGCAGAGGTACTAAAAATTCAGTCCCCAACAACCACATGAAGGTTCACAAGCATCTGTACAGCTACAGTGTACTCAAATACATTAAAAAAAAAAGAAAAAAAAGAAAAAAGAAAAAATGGAAGCAGACATAAGGAAATGAGGAGAACACTGCAGATAATGAGAAAGAAGACCTTGGCAGATGGCGACTGGCGAGAGAGAGAGAGAGAGAGAGAGAGAGAGAGAGAGAGAGAGAGAGAGGGGGGGAGGGGGGCTGTGGTACTGCAGTCTGAGACAGAAATGCCTGTGGGACAGGCCGGGATGGATGGGATGAATGGGCACAGTCTGAGTCCCGGCTCATTTGAGCCATTTGTACAGTTCTAACTAGAAAGCTGCTCCAGAGAAAGGATTTGGATCTGGGATCAAACCTTGAATTCCAGCACCCAAGAAGCTGAGGCCACCTGGGTTACAGGGTAAGACCCTGTCTTAAAAAAAAGAGGGAGGTGGGATTTGGAAATCTCTTTGTAAGACTCTTGGTGCTGAAAAGAGCAGAACACGAAAGGGAACTCTGTGGAGGCCAGAGGCTGAGGAAGATGAAGTCCTGGAGGAGCCACTCAATTTCCAAGGAGACCGGGAGGGCCTGGGTCAAGGGAGGCAGACAGGAAAAGTCAGAGAAGCAAACGACAGTGTCACCCCAGAGCCGGGGACAGGAGGCCGTCCACTCAGTTTAGCCAAAGGTCATCTAAAGCTCCTGTCAAGGTCAGTTTTGTGAGCTGTGAGGAGTAAAAGCCGGAATGCAACGGACCAAGGCTTGCGTGAGGACGAGAAAGTAGAAATGGCACGCAGCCATGCCGTGCATCATGGCTGTTCAGGCACCTACAACACGTGCCCACAACAGTGCGCTCATAAATGTATTACTATTATAATTTAAAGAGATATTTTCTTTTTATTTATGTGTATGACCCTATGCCAAAAATATGTGGATACCTATGGAGGCCAGAAGAGGGTGTCAGATCCCCCGTAGCTAGAGTTACAAGCAGTTAGGAGTTGTCTGATGTGGGTGCTGCAAAATGAACTCAGGTCCTCTACCCACTGAACCATCTCTCCAGCCCACCCATAACATTATAATAAAGTTGAAAACAATTGTGGCTAGTATTTTTTTTTTTAATTGCGCCTTATCTATTTCAGATACATAGACACTAAATACTGTGTTGTAGTCACACACTGTGGCAGCAGTGGCCTGTGTCATACTGGCTGTTCAGGTTTGTGGAAGCAGGACCTTTGCATAGTGACTGTACCTCTGTGGCTAAGTGGCAGAGACAGTACAAGCACAGGTGACTCTACGGTAAGTCTAAACACACTTGCTCCCCGTCCCATAGGCTCCCTGTACAGCAAACACTTGGAAGCACGTCAGGTTGACAGAGCATCTTACCCTGTGGGGCTGAGGATGGAAAAGCCTGCGCACGATAAAGGTCGTGGCTACGATGCAAAGCAGGATCGTTCCAAATATTTCCTTCCACCAGTGCAGGAGGAGGATGGGGTCCTTCTTGCGGATGTTCTTGCTGTAGTGTGGGCTGTCCAGGAACCTGACTGTGATCTGTGTGCTCCGCTTATTCCTTTCTCTCTTGTAATATGGCAGATAGTAACCGTTATCTGAGGAAACAAACATCAAGAGGGATTTCGTTAGGAAAACTATAACAGTTCTGTTCCCCACCCTCCAAGACAGGGTTTCTCTGTGTAGCCCTGGCTGTTCTAGAACTCACTCTGTAGACTGGACCGTCCTTAAACTCTGAGATCCACCTGCCTCTGCGTCCTGAGTGCTGGGATTAGAGGTGTCCGCCACCACCCACCCAATTTACCCTCCTCTTAGTTCTATTAATTTCAAATAACTGAATGAGACATATGAAACTGAGTAGCCCCCACTTAGGAGCGATGACACTTACCATATGGATACTGGAGGATTGAAAGTGCACCATTACTGTATTCTTCATGGGAATACTTATCATTACTTAGACATTTGTCAAATTCATCGGACCCAACCAAGACCGGAGTCCTAGAAGGAGAATCTAAAGAGAGAGAATGTAAACTATTAACCGTGTGACTTCAGTGAAAGTCACAGGCTCATTCATATTCTCAGCTGATGTGTACCCACAGCTCAGTTCAAGAACACAGGTCAAAGAGCCCAACATCTTTGCTACTGAGACGCAATCGGGTCCTACACTAGGAAGATGACCCACACCTGTGGCGAAGGAGATGCTTTGCGCTTAGGAGTTGGGAGCCGAGCAGTCAGAACGTATTTCAAAATGACAGACGCAGAAAGTCATTCAAAGACTCACTTAAGGGTCACTGGGTCAAGGCATCTGACATCAAGGCTTCAAATTTGAGTTTGGCCGCTCTAACCCACACAAATAAAATTAAACTAAAACAAAATTTTAAAAAGAAGCACTTCAAGTATAACATTTACAATAAAAACACACAAAAGGTTTAGAAAGACAACTAAAGGATTTGGCCCAGCACTTCAATTTATTTATTTGTCTCAAAAATATGATGTGATAACCGGGTAACTTTTTAACCTACATGCTCTTTTTTTTTTTTTTTTTTTTTTTTTTTTAAGGAGACAGGGTTTCTCTTTGTAGCTGTAGCTGTCCTGGAACATGCTCTGTGGACCTGATTGGCCTCAAACTCAAAGAACTCTGCACCACCACAGCCTGGCATATTCTTTTTTAAACTCTATGTTTCTTAGTTGGTTTTGGAGATGTGGTTTTACAGTGTAGCCCTGGTTGGCTAGAACTCACTGTGCAGACCAGGCTGAGCACAAACTAACAGAGATGTGTCTCTGCCTCACAAGTGCTTGCTTGTTTGTTCGTTCTGTCTTTCTTTCTCTCTCTCTCCCCTCCTTTCTCTCTTTTCTTTCCTTCCTTCCTTCCTTCCTTCCTTCCTTCCTTCCTTCCTTCCTTCCTTCCTTCCAATAGGGTCTCCTGTCACCCAGACTGACCTCAAACCCACTATGTAGCTGAACCTCCTGCTTCCACATTCCAAGTGCTGGGAAGTTGCAGGCCCATGCTAGCACAACTGGCTTACCTAGGCACTTCAGTAGTATTTGTAAAGTCTCTAAGTGACTTACGGATTAAGGGCTTCCATTTGATCGTCGGCAGAGGAATAATTGCATTTTCGCCATTTACAGACTCCAAGGCCTTTGGGCTTGTAGGGAACTTTTCTGAGACCCTCACGGATGACTGCAGGTACAGCTGGCCTCTGTACATCCCTGGGTCAACCACAAAAACATGTCAGTCACGTGATGGAGTTCTTAAAAATTTGCTTTGATTTAATGAACGTAGATGAACTTTACTCACTTCTTTACTACATAGCTCTTTCCAGAAAAATTGCTTAAAGCATTTACATTTGACTCAACACCACTGAAGAGCACACATAAAGCCCCTACAATGTTTCTCACTGAATAAATAGCACCTTTTCAGTAACCAAAACATTAAAAAAATAAGACTCTGTGCTTCAAAGAGATGAAATGAACAGTCTATAAAGGACAGTTATTGAAACAACTCTAATTCCAAGGCCATGACTAACAGTTTGGCCAATGCTACTATCAACACATGCATGGCATTTTATTTTACAAAAAGGAGGGTGTTCTTTATTTCCATGAATTGATTATTTAGCAATATATTTGACCTGTCCATATTGCCAAAGACATTTATTCCTTCAGATCATGGCTTTTCATGGAGACTGGGTTGAAGTATGGGTGGCATATAGTTTATATAATTTTGTGATAATAACCCAAACTAATCCAAGCAGATACAAACATTAAAAAATGTATGTATGTGATATGCTCCGTAGTCCAGAATCATGGGAGAGCTTTGTTTTTGTTTTTTCAGAAAAGCTGAAGAGACGCCATGAAATAAACAGACTGTAGCTTGTGAGAGGAGAGCAAACGAGTACAGGTGTGATGAGGTTTTTATCTCTATAGCAGTGGGTCTCAACCTGTGGAGGTCAAACAACCCTTCCACAGGGGTTGCCAAGACTATCAGGAAACACAGGTCTTACATTATGATTTATAACAGTAGCAAAATTACCATTATGAAGTAGCAACAACAAAACAAATTTATAATTAGGGATCACCACATGAGAAACATGAAGGTCACAGCATTAGGAAGGCTGACAACCACTGCTCTACACAGTGGGAACATTTCTAAGTCTTTCTAAGTTATGTCTCAGATGAAAAGAATACACTATACCAATTAGGTTGCAGAACTGGACAAGTGGGAAAGCCGCAGGACTACAAATCAAGGCACAGATGTTAAGGGAAACTAAGGCAAAGAAAGTGCTCGGTAATTAAGTAGAAAGGGCCATCAGTGAAGCGTGCTGGATGTCAGCAGACCTTTCCTGGCTAACTCTACCCACCTAAGTACACACTGTTCTCTGTGGCTCCCCGAGCAGCCTCTACAATGTCCTCTTCATCTTCCAAAACTTCCTCATTGGCTGTGTAACTTGTATCATCAAATAGACTGATGGGGATGACTTTGCCATCCCTCACCAGCCAGGCAGATGCAATGGGAGTACAAAACTGGACAAAAGAGAGAGACATTCAGCAACGCAAGCAGTATTTACACGATTTCAACCTGCAAGTGCCTTCTCAACCTCTCTCCCGCCCTCCCTCCTTCTGTGTGTGTGTGTGTGTGTGTGTGTGTGTGTGTGTGTGTGTCTGTGAGTGTGCAGCACACATATGTAGGAGCTAGATGTTGATGATGGCTATTTTCTTTGTTTTCCACACTTATTTACTATTTATTTATTCATTTATTTATTTATTTATTTATTTAGTGTATGGGTATTTCACCTGCATGTATGTTTGTGTACCACTTACATGCCTGGTGCCTGTGGAGATCAGAAGTAGTGTTGGATCTACTGCAGATGGAGTTACAGGCAGTTGTGAATAGCCATGTGGGTGCTAGGAACCCAAGCTGTGTTTTCCGTAACAGCCACTGAACCATTTCTCTCTCTAGCTCCTCCATCTTATTTTTGATTCAGGTTCTCTTACCAATTACAGGAATTCACTGACTAGGCTAGGCCAACCAGCCAGTGAGCTCCACGACTCTGCCTTTCTCTGCCTTCCCAGGGCAACAAATACTGATTGAACCATTTTGCCAGCTCCACAAAATGTCTCTTAAAGTCACAGTTTTTTTTTTTTTTTAAAAAGATTTACTTATTTATTTTATGTATATGAGTACTCTGTAGCTGTCTTCAGACACACCAGAAGAGGGTGTCAGATCCCATTACAGATGGTTGTGAGCCACCATGTGGTTGCTAGAAAATGAACTCAGGAGCTCTGGAAGAGCAGTCAGTGCTCTTAACCGCTGAGCCATCTCTCCAGCTCAAAGTCAGTTTTAAAGCAGAGAAAAAGACCCAATATTCCAAAATTGCAATGTGTGTGGTCAAAGAAAACCTGGGGACATAGCTACTGAGTCAGTGGTCTCCAATACCTGGTACTCCCACTCTAGACGGCCTCCCTTCCTACTAAAGGCCATGACCTTCCAATCAGCAACGGAGACTTTTATCACCGTGTCCAGCATGGTGGCTTCTTGTTCTTCCACATCTGAAATGATTTTAGAATCTTCTTTGTTTCCACCCGGTTTAAAGGTGCTTTCAATGAATCCGGCTCTAGTTTCCATGTCTGGAATATACCGAAGTTCAAAGTGGCCAACACTGAAATTCCACCTTAAATTTATAAAGGTGTGTTTTAGAATCTTATGTTTAAATGAAGGGACCAAATAATACAGCACTGTTTTTATACTGAAGAAGAAAACAGAACACTTTTGTGATGAGAAAACATCAGAACTTTTTGAAATGGAATGCAATGCTGATTTACACCACAAGAGGGCCTCAGAGGGCCATGGCTGACCCTTGCAAGCAGCCATTCTGAGGCCGTAGACAGTAAACACCTAAGGCCAGATGTTCTATCAAAAATTAACATGTACTTCATAAAACACAACAAAATCACATTAAAATAAGGTGAATTGCAGCCGGCCTTAATTTCTTAATTACCTGAGCACATGTCATTCAAGTGCAGTAAAATACACCCCAATAAGCCAAATGTAAAAGGCAAGGCGTATGCATTACTTTTAGATTCCAATGAAACTTTTCTTTAATCACCTAAGCAAGCCCTATTTTCGGCTCTCTATTGACCAAGATATGGCGGATGATTCCCTCTGTCCTAGATGTCTGTGTTGTTATCCATAATGCAACAATGTTTCCTCAATAGTTAAGAAGCAGGAAATACACATACATAATTAACTACAATGACACGTCACTACGATATAAAATGGTCTAGCGATGAATCTGGAAATGTGGATGTATGTATGTACGTATACAGCCACATTTACGTTTAAGGAATATGGGGATTAGAGATCTCTTTCTACCTCTGCCTCTCCCTCTTCCTCCCTCCTTCTCTCTCTCTCTCTCTCTCTCTCTCTCTCTCTCTCTCTCTCTCAACACAGAAATAGAGCCCCACGCTTGCTCTTTGGGTTCTGGTAACTCACAAATCTACTAAACTGCCCTTGTGCTCCCAGAGCTCTCAGACTTAACAGTCTCAGCAGGATAAACGGTGGCAGGCAAATACAAATCTCTATTCACAGGCCAGCAAAAACAGAAAGAAGAAATACATTCTTAATCAGTTTTGAAAACAAATTTCAGGAGAGACACCTCAATTCTATTTCATCAGATGACAAAAATCTCCAAGTGGTTCAGTTTCAAAAGATCAAGATGGGATCTAGAGTGATTTTTTTTTCTTTTTAAACTACACAGGTGACCCAGAGCTTAGTGCATCAAGGTGAAAAAGTCTGCACATGACAGAGGACCAGCGGACCTAAGAGCTAAAGATGGCATATTAAGTGATAAATTGCATAAGGGACTCATTATTTGAAAAAACCAAAAAGTATTAGGTCAAATGAATGGCCGGTACTTTTAAAGATAGCAGAGTAAATGATTACTCTAAAGCTGGGAGCTGGAACTGCAGCTCAGTGAGGGAACATTGCCGAGTGCGTGCAAAGAGCTGGGTTTGATCTTCAGCACTACAAAAATGAAAAGATAAATAAAATAAAATAGGGCTAATGAGACAAACTATGAAAGCATCCACGTTAACTTTGCCTTAAGAGTGTCCTGCTGGCCGGGCAGTGGTGGAGCATGCCTTTAATCCCAGCACTTGGGAGGCAGAGGCAGGTGGATTTCTGAGTTCGAGGCCAGCCTGGTCTACAGAGTGAGTTCCAGGACAGCCGGGACTACAGAGAAACCCTGTCTCGAAAAACCAAAAAAAAAAAAAAGAGTGTCCTGCCATTAAGTAACTTCTATCATCACGTTACTATGCCAAGCGTCACTGACCAAGGACGAAGCTAAAAATATGTTCACTCCACTGGACTCCTGGTTACCACACCTTGAAGCACAGGATATGATGCTGTTTGGCCTGCCTCCATTTTAGGCTTGAAAGCCATCTTATTGTAAAAACTAACTAGGTTATGATTTATGATTAAATCCCTGTTTCTCAAGAATTGGGCTATGCTCCACCTATAACCTTAATTACTGATGTTTTGTTCTCCCTGTTCCAGGAACCGCAACCATGTCTTTGTTTCAAAAGTTGTTATGACCATCTTGCAACTCTACTTTTGTTTCAAAAGGATTGTTTCAAAATGGCTACCTTGGTACAACTGTTAGATTACCTTGCAATCCTGTCTTTGTTTCAGGAGGTCATTATGACTAACTTGTTATGCTTAAATCCTGTTCCTATAACTCTGTCAATTTTGCCCACCAAATTCCCCATTTGGGAAACCCTTAACCCAGAGCTATAAAAACCTTGTCTCCCTCATGTCCAATGTTGATCTCTTGAACCCTGCCTTTCGGGGTAGACAGCTCCTGTATATGAATAAAAAAGCTTGCTGGAACTAATTTGGCCACGATGATCTAGGTCTGTGGTCTTTCTCTTCACATCTTTGGGATTAACACAGGAAGGCATTGATTTCTCTTAAAAGTACATCATGCTTTTGGTTAACAAATACTTCACAGAATCTCTACAAAGGAAAGTCTTCAAGAAATCTTGGGTTTAAAGGAGTTGCACCCTCTTTTTATCTGCCTATAGAACTCAGAGGTCCACCTGCCTCTGCTGGGATTATAGGTATGCACCCCATGACCAGCTTTTGGAACTTCTAAATAAGGCCACTCTTGATGTTCCAATACCCACTTCTCACTGCCGCTTCGAGGCCCGACAGCTCGCACGGTCTTCTGTGTGCGTTGCAGGAGCAAGATGTCTTCCTCCTCTTCCATTTCATCACTATCCCATCGGCGACACCCCAAGGCAGAACAGATATACCTCAGCTGAAAAGACAGAAGTAAGTTAAGTCAAGGAAGCAAGCCGGCTAGCGGGCGGGCGGGCGGGCGGGGGGGGGGGCGGGGGCGGGGGCGGGGGCAGGCGCAGGCCAGCATGTGCACACATGCACATCCTATCTCTATGACACACTGACTGAAGCCCTGGCTAGCTTTGTAGTTAAAGCTGGTCTTAAACTCACAGAGATCCACCTGCTTCTGCATCTCAAGTGCTGGGACTAAAATGTGAGTCACTATGTCCAGTACAAGATCTCTATAATTTTTTTTCTTGAGACAGGGTTTCTCTGTGTAGCTCTGGCTGTCCTGAAACTCCCTTTGTAGATCAGGCTGGCCTCAAACTCAGAGATCTGCCTGCCTCTGCTTCCCTAGTTCTGGGATTAAAGGCGCGCACTACCACTGCCTGACTTACAATTTTTAAAAAGTAAAATGAAATTAAAGAAATTCCTAAGTTAGGAGCACTGTTAGATTACTAGTCCAGAAATGAGTTATTTAGAACTATGAAAGTTCCAACAATGTGTACTTCAGGGAGTGGATGACTTTAAGGACTTATATAATTTGAGCCCTATTTGGGGGGATTCCATGGGGAATTCCACAGAAGAAATGAACAGGCAACTGTATCTCTGCAGAGATGTCATCATTAAAACTCCAGATAGCTGAAAGAGGAATCAGCCGCACAATTTCCACTTAGCATTGTGTATGCAGCTTTAAAAAAGTGAGCCCTAATATCTTCTGCCTGAAGAAAAACAGAAGTTCCTTAGTTGGATCCAAACTAAAATCCTCAGGACAGGCAGGAACATCCTGGAATCCCACTTCTTGTAGCAGTACACGCAGCCAGAGAACGGGTGTCTGGGCAGCCCTGCTGATTTACAGAGGAGGATACTAACATAAAGGGAGACTGACAACTCGAGTAAAACAAAACAAAGCACCAACGGCCACCCTGGATAGCACAGACTCCTCAGTCCCCAGGCTGCAGAGAAGCTTGGCACCTGGACGAGGGACCGCTGAACTGGGAACCTACAGGTTAAGAAGGCCTGCTCCCAGCCTTCCTCTTCAGTGTAAACCTATACAGAAAATGTCTACACATCCAGGGACTAAGATTCTGGACTGTATCCTGGGGGTCTTGTTGGAGAGAATCTAGGTCATCAATGACTTTACCATCAGCCTAATCTGAGGCAAATCTGACCGTGGAGTTTGTGAACCTGTTAAGGTCTCCATTTCCTTCTCTGTTTAGTGAAGGGCAGCTCTCTCCTTTGGCAATTTTATAACCAAACCAGATGAACAGGCATCAATTACTCCTATCATCAAGATTATTACTAATCTTTGAAGGGTTCTTTGGCTGTAAAAATGTGAATAAAAGGGCTGGAGAGATGGCTCAGCTGTTAAAGGCTAGGCTCACAACCAAAAATGTGAATAAAATACATCATCCTTAGGAATATTATGAAGATTTCAAAATAAGATACAGCAAAAGCGCTTAGCACAGTAGATCACATGTTATCCTGACTCTGATGTTTACTCCTGTATTTTTGGTTGTGAGCCTTTGAAAGCTCGGCCATTTCTCTAGCCATCTGATAATTACTCTCACCTTAGATAAACTTAGCTTCCCATCACTCCCTCACAACTGTCTTATTAAAACAAATTCTGTTCTCAGGGAATAATTACAAAAGATCAACTGCCAACAGCATAAAGGTAGGTGAATTTTGGTGAGTTTGAGGTCAGCCTGGTCTACATACTCCAGGCTAGCCAGATACCCAGAGAGACCCTGACCCTGATCCTTCTATACGACTGTTCCCCACACACTAATACACCATCACTCACCTTTCCACTATATGCACTGAGTCCGTATGTAGTCAGAGATTTCCCTCCAACCAGAACAACATCATCTCCAAACTTATATGAAGATTCGAGAAGGGACTCCACTGTGAAGGGGACAGCCTCCATGCTCTCTCGGTCCCGGTCCCACTGGAAGAGGTCTCCATCCAGGGAGGGGATGATCATCTTGTTCCCAAACACCTAAAACAGAAGCCGATTTTTAAAAGCCTCACATAAGATTTCTGAACAACACATAAATCAATACGGCTATCAACCAGAAGTAATTGAAAAGAGCCACCCATTACCTTATGGATCTACAGTCCCGTAGCCTGACCTGGCAATCCAGTACGGTTTTTTCTCAAACTCTGCTATAGGTCAAGAAGGTCTCATATTGATGAGTAAGTTGACAAAAGAGAGCCTGGGGATCCATCCATCCATCTAATACATAAATAAGGCCACTATAGCTTTTATAGCTGTTAGTATGCTAAGGAGCAAGATTTTCTAGTAAAAAGGTGACATGGATTACTTTCTAGGCCTACATTTTTCTGGCCAGTTACATCATAGACCCAGATTGAAGGAGCACAGGGTGAGGGATGCGAATCCAACCATTGTCCCTTTTCTTCATTTACTTTCTCAAGTCTGCTGTGAGTTAGACAGCTGACAACTGAGCCTCCCTAGTGTTTTATGTGAGAGTCATCCTTATTCTTTTTTAAAATCCTTTTTTAAAAAATGGGTTGCTAGGCTCTGACAGTACCCAACTAATACAGAAGTAGAGGCTCACAGCCATCCATTGAACTGAGTACAAGGTCCCCAGTGAAGGAGTTAGAGAAAGGACCTATGGAGCTGAAGGGTTTGCAGCCTCTCAGGACAAACAACAATATGAACTAACTAGTACCCTCAGAGCTCCCAAGGACTAAACCACCAACCAAGGACTATACACGGTGGGACTGATTGCTCTGGCAGCATGTGTATAGTAGAGGATGGTCAAGTCGGTCATCAATAGGAGGAGAGGCCCTTGGCCCTGTGAAGGTTCTGTGCCCCAGTGTAGGGGAAGGCCGGGGCCAGTAAGCGGGAGGGGGGGGGGTAGTGAGCAGGGGGAGGGGGGGGGAACAGGGTTTTTTTCTTGTTGCTGGTTTTTGGGTTTTTTTTTTTTTTTTGGAAGGGAAACTGGGAAAGGAGAAATCATATGACATGTAAATAAAGAAAATATCTGCTAAAAAATAATAATTAAAAAAATTATGGCATTTTCCAATTATAAAAAAAGGGTTGCTTGTTTGTTTGTTTATTGTTTGTATGTGAGTAGCCTGTGAGCTGTCTTCAGACACACATAAGAGTGCATCAGATTCCATTACAGATGGTTGTGAGCCACCATGTGGTGCTGGGATTTGAACTCAGGACCTCTGGAAGAGCAGTCAGTGCTCTTAACTGCTAAGCCATCTCTCCAGCCCTCATCCTTTCTTCTTTAAACAAAATCTTTTTTTTTTTTTTTTTTAATTTGGTTTTTCAAGACAGGGTTTCTTCTTGTAACCTTGGCTGTCTTGGAACGCTCTCTGTAGACCAGGCTGGTCTAGATCTGCCTGGCTCTGCCTCCCGAGTGCTGGGACTGAAGACATACACCCACTATGGCTAGCTAAACAAAATCCTGAGGGATGGCTCAAGAGAGGCAAGCAGACAAATAAAACCAGTATCCTACGGAGCTTGAACTCTGGTGTCTGGAGACAAGCATCATAAGTAAACGATATATGTTAACGATAGAGATCACCATGGGGAGGGGGAAGTAGAATTAAAGATAAAGGGGCAGAGAAGCATGCAGCTGAGTGGTCAGTGGAGAACTCATGGCAGATCCTGCTGAGAAAGTTCATAACAGCCAGGCAAAGCTCTCAACATGAAACAGTACAACATGTTGCCATTTGGAGAACAAGCTTGCAAAGGCCTCTAGGTAGAAATGACCTGGTCATAACTAAGGCACCATGAAGAAAGTGAACAGGCTGAAGAGAGACAGTGGAGGCACAGGCAGCAAGCAGAAGGCAAAGACTGCTTAACAGTGAAAGAAGTAAGGAAGTGTCAGAGCCATGTTGTTAACAGCAAAGTTTCAATGGTGGTGGCTTCACTGGGCAGCAAAGGCAAAAGCCAGGAAAGTGGGGCATGACCCAAAGTCTCTGGCCACGACAGTCTTAGGAATTTCAGTACAGATCTTCATGGCTTTGGCCTTCCGCTGGCATTAAAAGTAAAATTTCATCAATTCCAATTAACAACACAACTTCTGTCTTGATCTATAAGGCTTAAAACTTTGGGAAGAAGGCAGAGGCAGGCGGATTTCTGAGTTCGAGGCCCGCCTGATCTACAGAGTGAGGTCCAGGACAGCCAGGGCTACACAGAGAAACCCTGTCTCGAAAAAACAAAAACAAACAAACAAACAAACAAAAAAACAAAAAACTTTGGGAAGAGAGAATATGAAAGAGTTAAAGACAAAACAAACCATGCATGCTAAACAAACTCTTTAAACAACCTTCAGCCTCACTGGTCTAACACAGAACCCCGCTGGATGCCTTAGGCTCCTGAAGCAGCAGGCTTTCTTTAAGTAGCTTTAAGCTGGGATTCAATGCACACTCTCTGTTTCCTGACCTCTGCCTTGAACTCGGGGTCTGGAAGACAGGTGAAGATCACTGTCCTAACTTCGCTCATATTCCATCAGAGCCTTATAATATCTGAACTGAACTGAGCTCTTATCAGAACCTCCTCACAGATCTCGACTGCAAATTCCCCCAGTTTAAGCTGATGTATCTTAGATTAATCACTCTGGGCCAGTTAAGCTTGTTACGACAATATTGAAAATCTTCAATGGCTCTTTATTAGCTTCTTACCGAAGACCCCAAATCCTAAGGACTCCAAATCCTGTGGAGGACATCCAGAGTCCTGTAAGTGTGACCTCCAACAACCTTTCTGTCACGTGTCCTTCTCTTTTTCCTGTGTGGCAGCAACCTGGCCCGGTTACATAACCACACAACACCATTCCTGGGACTACTCATGAGCTCACTGGCACTGTGTTTCTTCTCCCTGGAACACCTTCTGACACAACTGCCCACTAAAATCCTACTGGCCCTCAACCTGGTATCACTTATCTGTTTCAAAATCTAAGAAAATACTGGTCGTGTTCATGAAGAACTGAACCAAAGGTCTCAGGCTCCCAGATAAGGGGCTAATGCTCTACACCTCAGCTTCTCTACTTTTATAGCTCTATTTTCCTTAAGATTTATTTATTTTTATGTGTTTTGCCTGTATTTGTCTATGCATACTATGTATATGCAGTTCCCATGGAGGCCAGAAGAGGGCATTGGATCCCTTGGAGCAGGTGTTAGATGGTCCTGAGTTGCTATGCGGGTGATGGGAAGTGAACCCAGGTCCTTTGCAAGAGCAGCCAGTGCTCTTAACCACCGAACCATCTCTTCAGCCCACTCAATCTAATTTTCCTGGGATAGGGATGGAACCTAGAGCTTCAGACCCAGTGAGTGAATAAATATACTGACGGTGAAATATGCGCAGTATTAGGTGAGTGCTCTACCACTGAACTATATCATTCTCAGCCCTCTGCTTCACTTTCTGTGACAACCAAAGCTGAGACTCTATTATATTCTCAAATTGTTAGGATCTCAAAATTATAAAAATATTTACCAGACACAGAAATGTTGATAATTTGTTTGTATCCAGTGACTATTAATTAACTCAATACTAAAAATCTAGATTTTATTTTTCTACCAAAAGGAAATGTGAGTCCAGAACCGAGGTGGAGTAGGGACAAGATGAGCCATGACCATCTTATTATGACAAAAGACAAGTATGGAGGTATGGTGCTAGACAAAGGGGGCATTAGGAAGTTCAGGCTAATAAAAAAATAAAATAAAATAAGTACCATCAAAAAAATTTAAAAGGGAAGACTGGGATTAGAAAAAGCATTCTGTAACCATGACAGTAAAATTTAGATCAGACAAGAATTATTAATGTTAATTCTAGGCAGAAATTTTGATAACAAATAGATCTTCCTGTTGTAGTTTTGAGACAGATTTCATATTGTAGCCCAGGTTGCCCTGGAACTCACTACGTAGTAACAAGCATGTGCTATCATTTCTAGCTAGTATCTGATTTTTTTCATAAGTTCTCCAAAGACATCGAATGTATGTCACCTGATATTACTTAGTTTAAATTTCTATTTGTCATTTGCCTCCTTGTATCTCTGTCTCTTTTAAATTTTATTTATTTTATGTGTATTGATGTTTTGCCTGCATATATATCTGTGCATCATATGCATGGGTTACAGGGAGCTGTGAGCTGCTATGCGGGTGCTGGAAAATGAACCCAGGTCCTCTGGTAAAGCACTTACTGCTCTTAACTACTGATCCACTTCTCTAGTTCCCCCCTTTTTATATTTCTTGATAGCAGCATATTATACTTTACACAATTAACTTTGTATTTGAAGAATATCTGATTTAAAGTTGTCATTAAAACAAATGTGCGTTGCGATACAGATGCAGATGTTAGGCCATTTCAAGGTACCAATGGGAAAAAAAAATCAAGTTATTTACTATTGTCTGTTTTCTATCATCTGTTAGGAATTTGACGCTCTACACAACAGAATGATAGATTTGAATTTCAGTAAATTCCAAGGGTGTAGGGACCACTGTCACCAAAACGAAGGGAGGATCAGTGGGTCTGCCGCCCGCAGAGAGCACTTCCTGTGACATGTGTCCTCTTTTACTAGCAACTCTTTTCCCCTAGAGTAGCAGCTGGTTCATAGGGAACGCTGGTCCTAACTGCAGAAGGCAGCTGTCAAACTCACGTGCATTGCAATTCAAGAGTGACCTGTACACCTCCAAAGTAGTAGAAAATTTATCTCCAATTTGAAAAAAATGCTTTAATCAACCAAGGATTGTGATGACTGACCAACTGAAAATGGCTTTATATTTAGGAGTTAAGCCTTCAATGGTGGTAACTTCAGTAAGTGCAAAACATAGGATATAAGAACTGTGTGTGATTCAGTATCGAATCATCCTGTCATACGTTTGGATTATGATTTTAGAAGTTTACTTTTCAACAGCTGCTCTTCGCTGATTGGCTGCCTATGAGTCATACTCGAGGCTGG
>JADRCD010208027.1:0-32413 GCA_019843815.1 Montemys delectorum | reverse complement strand
CTCAGTTGTGAAGCCCAAGAAGAAGCTATGTATGATGAAGATGGTCTCAAGAAGGAACATATGGGTTAGATCCAGAGGATAGCAGGAGAGGCCATCAGCTGGTAGCATTCAGATGAGCCAACATCTGCAAGTTCATTTTTACCTCTTGTTCATTTGGCCTCACAGCCACACTCCTCTTGTGCCTCTGCTACCCATTCTAAATTTCGTTACTGTCTGTTGCTGGAAGTCCACTACCTCATTCAGCTGTGGTGCCTCGCCTGCTGCTGTTAGCCAATTCTTCCTTCTTGAAGAATCTAAGACCTTAAGAGTCTGACTCTTTCCTGCTCAGAGGTGCTGAACAATAATAGGTCAAGAGACGGCAGTAGGTGCCAAAGCCTACCAAATATCCACACATGCATTCCTTTCTAACCCATCATAGAAATAGCAGCCCCACTGTCTCTGTTGCTCAGGTTCAGTGACACTGCCAGGATGCTGATTCCCCTTGTCTAGTAGTTATCAGCAAAGCTGTCTGATGTACAGTGGCAGGAGAGGGAGCCTGGACTTCAGCTACTCTTATGCCCACCAGCAGAATGCTATGGTATTTAGAATCTGGTCTTCCAACCATGAGAACCCATATAGGAAGCACAAAGTCTCTTGCAGGATGGTAAGTGGAGCTACTTTTATTCATACACCTTAATTCCCAGGCCCACATAATATATGGTTTTTGAGGATGTGGTGTCCGAAACCATCTACTGAGAATTAACCACCAGCCTTTCAAGGATGACTCTGAGGCAGATACCCTGCCACCAAGTGGCCATCCTTAAGAATATGCTACCCAGGCTTGAATGTGGTTCTGGGGCAGATGGTAAGTCACCCAGAGTGCACACTTTATGCATTTGCTCTACCAATGAACACAGGGTCACCATTGACAAATCACATGATCAGTTTTACACCATGGTTTCCTTTTATGAATAATGAAGTGGCTTAAACTAGATGCTCCCTAGAGTTTCTTCCATTTCCAAGAGCATACAATACCATGACACAAAACCCCAAGATGTCGTTGGATGGAGATATGATGCTTCTGAAATCCTGGGTGCAGGCTCAGTGAACCCTCACATTAATGGCTTGAATTACCGCTGTGTTCTGGATTGGCAGAAACTCACAGCAGTCAAACTCATGAAATGCCTGAAATGAAGTTTTGTTACTTTAGAGTATAAATCTACTACTCAAGTTAGTCTGACAGTTGACTGCCCAGTAAAGAATCTATTTGGTCAAGAGGAAAAAAATAGTTTTAAACACTAACTTTTATGAGTGAATTGCTTAGAAAAAAGGAAGAAAATCATTTCTAAACATCTCCACATTACCTTGCCTCAAGTCTCAAATCCATTTTTGAACCATGTTTATAATCCCCAACAACGTAGTCTTCATATTAAATTCTTTAGTACCAGGGACACAGATGTGACTGACCAATGCAGCAAGAATCCAGATGTTTGCCAAGCAGCCATGGAGTTCTAGGGTGCTGGCCAACCTTCTTTCATATGACCACACTTTTCTCTGTTTCGGTTCTTCCCTGCAAGTCCCAATTACTTTCATTTGCCCTTACATAAGCCCGGTACTTTCTCTGTAGTTTCTGTATCAATAAAGAAGGCTCCTGGCATACCCTGTCAATCAGAATTCCACTTCTCTGTCTTTTTCCCTCTGCAGTTTTCCTCTCGCCTTAGGCGTTCTCTGATTGTCTTAACAATGTTAAGGGCCCTGATAGGTCACTGAAGCAGCACGCAGCAATTGTGTGCCTCACAATGTGGCTGGGAAGAGTAAATAAAATGGTGTGAAAACAGTGATCTGCTGGCCAGTGTAGTGCCCAGGGTGCTCTCCCTAGGGTCACTTTATTTTTTTGTTTGTTAGGCATTTCATTGTCTTTCTCTGCTCCAGCCAACATCACTTGCTTGGGCTTGGGATTGCCTCTGTATCTCTAGTTTGAACAGTTAGCTGATGACTCATTGTGGCCCTGTTCCAGAAGGACACATTCCATCCATCGCTCTGCTCCCTTTACCTTCCACATTGGGACCCCTTGTCACCCAACTCCAATGTCAGGAAGGGTTTTGGTGTCACGTATGCTTGATATTCTTCTTTCTTCAATGTACAATGTGTGCTCAAAGCATGTTAGCTGATGAAGAATTTCAGTGAAATAAGCTTCTTATACTATCTATCCCAGGCTATTTTAAAAGGAGTTCCAGAGATGTGTACATAAATCAATGGCAGAGTACTTGCTTAGCGCTCACAGGCCTCAGATTACATCAAATTACAAAGAGGAAGAGGAAGAAGAAGGAAGAAGAGAAGAAGAGGAGGAAAAAGAGAAGGAGAAGGAGGAATACCAACAAAACAACAGCAGTGTATCATTGCATCATTGCAGGCAATAGTTTGAGATTCCTTATGATAGTATTGACAGTAATGCCAGTTTGTTTCATTTGTTATCCAGACAGGTGATACAATATGGTCACATCATTGTGACAACGGACAGACAAATTCATTAGTTAAAACTTCAAGAGAGAACTATGAGACCCATTTGCACAAGTTGAGTGGACAAAGGACCTGGCCAAACATTAATGACTTCTCGTCTCTCTCTCTTGGAGGCTCCTTAAGGTAGTTAGAGTAGCCTCAGAAATTGAGCAAACCTTGGTTCTAAATCACAGCTTTGGTTTCTGCCACATCTGTGACCTTGTGCAATTGCTTAAGTTCTCTAAGCTTTAGTTCTCTAGTTTCAAAATCTGTAATAAGAAACACTCCTCACAGAGTTATTATTAGTGAAATAAATAATGCATTTCTGAAAAAAATTCCCAATCCCCAACAAACTCCTCATCTTCTTTTACAGCAATCCTCCTTTATCCCTGGGGAGAATGTTCTAAGATGTTCTGAGGTTCCTTGACTCTCCACAGAATACCAACACCACTCATACTCTTCTCTTAACTTTATCCCCATTATAAAATTCAGCATAGTAAGAGGGTAATACGGTACTGACAAAGCAGAAAAATCATAATGATATACGATAACAAACATTAAAAGCATAAGAAGCTTTTACATATGCAATTTTTCACATGATGTATTTACAGCATGATTGACTGCCAGGTACTGAGACCACTGAATATAAAATTGTGGATAAGAAGCAAACTGCTGGCTGTGCACAGCTGGTCAAGTCTACACATCTCAAAGTGGCAGGTAAGGGAACAGTCTCCAAGCAGGCATGCAGACTGGCAGCCATTGGAAAAGATTCTAAACTCCTCACTTAGATTAGATTGAGGGCAGCAAATGCTTTCTGGAAAGGAAAGGGTGGTAAATACTTGAGAGCTTTGACAGCCACATATATTATTATAAACCTTTAATGATTTAAAAGTTATTCTTGGCTCTTGGACCCTTCCACAAACAAGGGACCAGCTGATTTGGACAGTAAGCCATATTATACCAACTTCTGCATTCGTCAATTCTGCTGACATGTTGTTTGAATTCTGTATTCATCCTGTCTGATGGTCACACAAAATCCAAGAAGCCGTCAGGCTTTATAACTAGATTTTACTTGTATTTTTTGTGTGTTCAGTATGGTTTTACATTGTAACTTCAGGATCCTTGGATTCTCTTTTATTTTCATAGTTAATTCTTTTCCCAACAGTTTTCGAAATAAACATAGAAGTCATATGTCTATAAATTAGCAGATCTTGCTAAAATAGTGGAAGAGTTTTATTATATTTTTGTGAGAAGAAATATCAGTGTAATCCACTTAACTGAAAAAAATGTCTTGTGCAGCTTTAATAGCTAAGGATTTTTCATGGCATACTTATTTCCTAAATTTTCTGTATAGGAAGGAAATGGGCTCTTGGTGCTTCTTAAAGGGGAGCTTTATTCCTTGTCATCATCTTGCACATAGCCAGCAAGCCTCTGAAAAATTCATCAACACATCAGAGAAGGAAAAAAAAGGAAAGTAAAGAATTGAGTTTTTCTATCAACATTCACTTATCTAGCCATCAAGTCTTCATGACCTTTTTTAGAGGTTAAAGTACATTTTCTATGTCAATTCTGAAAAAAAGCAAACAGGAAATCAATACCATGCTCATAAACATGGGGTGGGCCGGAGTAGACATAAGTCATTCTTTATATGTGATTGGCCTCAATCTATTGTGAGCATTGCTGTTCATATATCCTGAAGTTATAGGAAATGCAGGTTTTCAGTAAGCCAGATGTTGATATGACCTTCCTCCTAATTGATTCCATGTGCTAATTGTTTTTGCAAACCCACTCATTTCTCTTACCAGGTGGGTCAAAATCTCTTCAGTATAATGGTGATGAAAACATATACCATATGTTGTACATTACACACTTGGCACCTACGCAATAGAGGCAGAGCTCTCTGTTGCCTCTTCTCCCCCATCTTCCTGTAGGGAATGAAGGGTTGGATGTAGTCAGCAGCTGGATACTCTGTGTGCCTCATCAACTCCCATGGGTTCATGCCTAAACTAGGTCCTAGGCACTGTCCATTCTACATCCCAAACAACTACCTGTTTCTTCTTTGAGGGCTTCACTGCCATTCTCATTTGAATATTTACACATTCTTACCATTTTCCACCATTTTCTTTTAAATAATAGAAGATAGCTTAGTCAATCTCTAAAATACTCCAAATTTGAATCTATCATAAATCCAAGCTAGTAGCAGTAACTGCAGCCCATTTTTAAAAGAAATGTATACTCCATCTATATCCCATTTGTGGTTGGAAATATCTAAAACTTTTTTCTTTTAGATTCATTTATTTTATATATTTGAGTACTCTGTTGCTTACTTCAGACAAACCAGAAGAGGGCATCAGATCTCATTACAGATGGTTGTGAGCCACCATGTAGTTGCTGGGAATTGAACTCTGACCTCTGGAAGAGCAGTCGGTGCTCTTAACTACTGAGCCATCTCTCCAGGCCCCAACAGAAATATAAATATCTAAATCATATAGAATTTATTGTCTAAAGGTCTATTATCTCCCCTGTTGGATCAAGCATCTTTCACCTACTACTTTGGTCTTAATTACAATGGTATCTTCCCCGTAATTTCACTGTCCATACAAAATCAGAAACACATACCAAAAGGGATAATATTGATTGTCAACTTGACAGGATCCAGAATCACCTATGAACTCAGCCTCTGAGTATCTCTGTGGGATTATGTGGAAAGACACACCTTAACTATAGATGATGCCATTCTGTAGGTTGGTGTCCTGGACCAAATAGGAAGGAGAATTGGAGCTAAGCATGATAGTTCATTGCTTTCTTCTTCCTGACTGCAGACACAATCACAGTGTAACCAGCCACTTCAAAATCTTGCCCCCATTACATCTCTGACACAAAGGACAATACCCTTGAGTTGCTTCTTTAAATTGCTTTTTTAAATCAGGTACTTTGTCACAACAACAAGACAAGTACCATGTAAACTAGAAGTTCTCAATTTTTTATGACCACAAAACCCAGAAAATGATGTGTCGGAGATGTAGATCACCAAACCAGAGACTCTGATTCAGGTATCTGAAGTGGAGCCAGGAAATACAAGCTTTAGCGAAGCCTTCCAGTTGATTTAGATGCAGTCCATCCTTAGGACAAATACAGAGTCCTGTGGGTTGAGACTCCTTGGGAAACACTCTGGAAATCATGGAGAAAATGCAAGTTGCATTTTCTTCCTGATACAAAAGAGGAGCAACCCAATAACCACCAAGTTGCAAAATGGTAGGTCTTATAGGTTATTGTATTAGTCAGAATTCTCCAGAGAAACTAAATCAATTAGATGGCCATAAAGACTGTTGAATACAAAGTCTAAGGGAGTAAGTATACCAGCAGACTGGAGACTTGAACATTCCGGAAAGAGGCACAGTTGAGTACAAGCGCATTCTGCTGTGGATCCAGGCAGAGCCAATGCAACAAATGAAGTAGGAAGACCATCTGCTAGACAATCCACAGTTGATCAGGGGCAAGCACCCCTTTATCATTTAAGCTTTCATTTTACTGGAAGATGTTCACTTATATTATGAGGAAGTTCTGCTTTATTCAGTGACCACTCTTTAAGATGTAAACCTCACCATACTCTCAGAGAAACATCCAGAATAAGTTTTGACCAATGGGCACCAAAACACAGACAAGTTTTAGTTGTATGACAGTTTCAAGACTTAAAACATTCTATTCTATAAGAAATCTCCTTAAGACAGGAAGGAAAAAACTCAAAACAACTCAGGAAGTCTCTAAAACTGATTAGATCCACTAAGCCCCTCCTTCACAACAGTAAATAGTAAAGACTGCAGAAAGCTACTCTCCAACAAGCCAAACTGCAGAGGAAACCAGCTTCTGGGAAGAAACAGAAACCAGCCAAGCTGCCTAGAAGAGGTTTAGAACAACTGAGTCATTCAGAAAGGGCACTCTCCAATCTGTTGAGCTGCCTGCAGGCTATGTAGTGTGGTTCGGGTTCCCAGATTTCGTAACGTGTCACCCATGCTGGGGTGGTCTTAGGTAATGCAGCTGTCTCTGAGTCATTTCTGCTCCTGTAAGTAATCCATCACCCACATTCCTGTAAGTAAAGCTCATTCGTTCACCAGGTTAGACTTTGGTCTATCATGGGCTCCCTGTCTGTGGTAAGTATGCATGTGTGTTGCATCTTCTCAAGAAAGGTCTTATGACACAACAGTTGCTCAGTAAAATTTCCTATCACAGACAAATTGCTCAATAAAATGAGCTGAGATTAAGGAGTCATGAGTTACATGCTATAACCCTCTGACTCTAACCCATCCCTTTTCCAGGTTTACGGCTATGTGTGGTATATAATGTCTCTTTTAGGAGGAAAAATATTCATGACTATTGATTATTTATGAGTGATTACTCTCTCTCCCCTCTTCTTTATACCCTTTAACCATCTTTTCCTCTCTCTCTTGCCTCCTTTTCACTCTCCTATAATTTTTCTGAAGATGTTAGCTGGTCCTTTGAGTTGGGAATCTTCACTTTCTTCTATGTTTATTATTCTTAGGTTCAGTCTTCTCATTATGTACTGGATTTCTTGAATGTTTTAAGTTAGGAGGTTTTTGCTTTTTGTATTTTCTTTGACTGTTGTGTCAGTGTGTTCTAGGATATCTTCTATACCTGAAAGTCTCTCTTTTATCTCTTGTATTCTGTTGGTGATGCTTGCATTTATGACTCCTGATCTCTTTCCTAGGTTGGTTGTCTCCCTTTGTGTTTTCTTTAATGTTTCTATTTCCATTTTTAGATCCTGGACAGTTTTGTTCAGTTCCTGTACCTGTTTGATTGTGTTTTCCTGCATTTCTTTAATAAATTTATTAGTTTTCTTTAACAGCTTCTACTTGCTTACCTGTGTTCCTCTGTGTTTCTGTAAGGGAATTATTTATGTCCTTCTTAAATTCCTCTATCATATACATGAGATAGGATTTTAGATCAGAATCTTGATTTTAAGTTGTGTATCCAGGGCTTGGTGTGGTGGGAGAACTGGGTTCTGATGTTGTCAAGTAGCATTGGTTTCTGTTGCTTATGTTCTTGTGCTTGCCTCTTGCCATGTGATTATCTCTAGTGCTAACTGCCATTGCTGTCTCTGACTGGAGTCCTCTTTACTCTCAAATCACCAGAAGAGCTATAACTAACATTTCCAATAATTCCATGGTTAATTCAGAGACAAGAAGACATAGAAATCACTTTTATTTAGAAAGCAAAGACCCCGAGTTCTTTAGCATCAAGATTTGATGGATGAAATTACCTGGTTATCAAGAAAGAGGGAGAGAAAGAAAGAAGCTGGGAGAAAGAGATAGAAATGTATTTTAGAAATGGATTTGAGGTCTTCCTTTATATTCCTTTAAAAGCTGAAGACTCAAGAATTGAATAGGCTTTAGTTTCTTGTGACATTCATTCATTCATTCATTCATTTATTCATATATTCTGGTTAAACCACTCTCTTGCTCCTAGCCTTGTCATATGGACATAATAATAAAAGTAGAGTGTCTGAGTTAAAATAGATCAAAAAAGGAGGAAAAGGTTATTATAGAGCTTAAAAATAACTAATTATTTACTAAGTATTTATTATATGAACCGTACTGCATATTATTCTTATTTCTCTAAACTTTGTGTAAATGAAATTTATAATGTCTATCCATATACATATCAAAAGCTTGCTTCTCTTTAGACTTTGTGTTTTCAGGGTGAGAAGCCAGCTATTATTTTTCCTTGTTGACTTAACAAAAATTGAAAGTACCCACAGTTCTACCCGACTCAATTCTAGGAGCACATTCTGTTCACTGCTTTATTTGTAAATGTAAAACTCTAGCAAATTATTGACTACTGGAGGGACTATAGATCTTCATATTCCCTTTTTAAAATGTTGCATGAGTTAAAATACAATGTCCTAACTCACCAGGAACTCATGAAGGATTTATTTTTGCTTTCAAAGGGAACCTATATGATTTCTAACCTTAAGAGACATTGCTTTCTTGAAGTGCTAGCTAGTGAGTTTAAAAAACCAATTGCCCTTATTGTCGGGGGAGGGAACAACAATAAAATGGAAAATGCAATTCCTTACACAATTGCCAATGTCCATGGTATTTCCATGTATATTTTAATAGTGTCATTTCTACAGGGTATATATTGAAGGAAGCTATCCAAATGACAGCATAAATATCCGTAGAGCCTATAGTTTCAGGAAATACTGTAGACTAGAGCAGCTAATCCACAACAGACCTAATGCAACATGAAAATTGCATTTCAAGTCTAAACCTAGGATAACAGTCTTTTCTTTTTTATAGTATCATATATACAATGGATATAATACTGGACTTCAAAACAACATTTTCATAGAAATAGTGTGCATTGACACTGTTCTCCTCCTGCATACCCCATGTTCTCCTGCTTCTCTCCCCTGTCCCCTCCTGATAGTCCTCTTTGTTCTCCTGAACCAGTGTTTCTCAATCTGTAGATTGCAACCACTTTGGGGGTCAAAAAACCCTTCCACAGAGGTTGTATATCAGATAAACTGCAATCAGATATTCACATTACTATTGATATATATAGTATATATATATCAATATATATATATAATATTTATGTGACTTTCTGAGACTTTTTTTTCTTGGATATTTTCTTTATTTACATTTCAAATGTTATCTGCTTTCCTGGTTTCCTCCCTCCCCCTTCTTCTATGAGGGTGTTCCTCCATGCACCCATCTTCCTGCCCTCAATTCCCCTACACTGGGGCATCTATCAAGCCTTCATAGGATCAAGGATCTCTCCTTCCATTGATGCATGACACATGCAGCTTGAGCCATGTGTACTCCTTTGTTGATGGCTTAGTCCCTGGGAGCTCTGGGGGGTCTGGATGGTGGATATTGAAGTTCTTCCTATGGGGTTGCAAACTCCTTCAACTCCTTGAGTCCTTTCTCTAATTCCTAATAGGGGACTCCATGCTCAGTCCAATGTAGCTTCATAGACCAAATTGGATAGTGTTCCTTCTGTTTCTATTTTGTGGAATAGTTTGAAGAGTATTGGTATTAGGTCTTCTTTAAAGGTCTAATAGAATTCTCCACTAAACTCATTTGGTCCTGGGCTTTTTTTTTTTTTTTTTTTGGTTGGGAGACTTTTAATGACTGCTTCTATTTTCTATTTCTTTAGGGGTTATTGGACTGTTTAGATAGTTTGTCTGATCCTGCTTTAACTTTGGCACCTACTGTGTATCTAGAAAATTGTCCATTTCAATCAGATTGTCCAGTGTGATCCACACAATCGTCTCGCCAGCAAGAATGCACGCGGACACCAGGATCCTTCTGCAACAAGCGTTTATTGCATCTTTAAGAGGAAGATCCCAAGCCCCGAAAAGGCACTGCTTATATATCCCCTGGAGCGGCGTGTTCACCTCTGATTGGCTGTTTGCTCATTACCTCATGTGACGCCCCGGGATAGATTGTGACTTGGCGCGCTCTGGCCCTTAGCACATGCACAGACTACTTGTTTACAAGGAGAAGACACCGGATACCGGCGCCATGTTGTAATGGCGATTGATCCAGCTTGGACGTGGCTCTCTACAGTCCAGTTTAGTTGGGTATTAACTTTTGTATCAGAATCTGATAACTTTTTGGATTTCCATGGTTTCTGTTCTTATATCTCCCTTCTCATTTCTGATTTTGTTGATTTAGATACTGTCTCTGTGCTCTCTGATTAGTCTGGCTAAGGGTTTAATCTATCTTGTTGATTTTCTCAAAGAAACAGCTCCTGGTTTTGTTGATTCTTTCTATAGTTCTTTTTGCTTCTATTTGATTGATTTTTAACCCTGAATTTGATTATTTCCTGCTGTCTACCCCTCTTGGTTGTTTTTGCTTGTTTTTGTTCTAGAGCTTTCAGGTGTGCTGTTAAGCTGCTAGTGTATTCTATCTCCAGTTTCTTTTTGGAGGCACTTAGAGCCATGAGTGGCACTCTTAGCACTGCTTTCATTGTGTCCGATAAGTTTTGGTATGATGTGTCTTCATTTTCATTAAATTCTAAAAAAACTTTAATTTATTTTTTATTGATTTAACTTTTATTGCATTATGATGATAAAAGATACATAATTTCAATTTATCTGAATTTGTTAACATTTAAAAACATATTTATGAATAGAACTAATATCACGTTCTTCTTTCCCTTTTGTACCCCAACTCCTCCCAGAGGCTCCCTTCAATACCTGCTATATCTTTTGTTCTTCTTTATTTTGTCATGTTGAAAATGTATGAAATATTGTAACAATATGAGTATTATAGAAGTTGTTTGATATGAAACAATCAATTGAACAGTCTTATATAGATGCTTGTCTACAGCAATACCAAAAATACATGTTTTTCTCAATATAAATTTTAAATAATTCCAAACATATTAACTGTATATTTTAAATTAATACATTACTACTAGGTTTTTTAATGAACATAAATAGATAAAATATTTTTGTTTGTTTTGTTTTGTTTTTAGTAGAGCTTAAAATCTTGGCTCTTACTGTGGTACAAGTCCCAAATAAGAACAATATTTAGACATTGGAGTTCATCATAATAAGGCTGCACTTCAATGCCCCTCACATCACCAAAGGATTTTACCTTCATAGTAGCTAAGTAAGAGTTGATAGTTCTGCTGCACCAAGGACTGCATTATAAGCATGATTTTTGGATACAGATTTCCTACTATGGTCAAAGTTATTTGACTTGAGTGATTATCTTCATTCTCAGCCCACAGAGAACAAGTTACATTCATTTAAGAAATGGTGTGTGTATTAAGATGGTCTGTCCATAAAGTCATTCACCAACTGTTTCAATGGACAATGGTTCTGCTAGGAGGGTGGCACAGACATTAGGTGAGTGTAAGAATCTGGTTCATTGTCTGTGATGATTTTGAAAAGCATTCAGCTCAGAGAAAGAGAAACTTACAAAATCCTCTTCTTCAAATTGACACAATAGTTATAAATATAAAGCAAAACATTCAGTCTCATTCTTTGTTATTCTCTTACAAGCCACCTTCCAAATTAATTGTCTACATTACTTTTGGCTGTATAAATAATTTTGAAATATGTAAGCTGTTCTGAAAATCATAGTATAGTGTAAAAACATCAAATAAACAATCCTACTAATAGAGAGGCTGAGATAGAAGCATGATTTCAAGACCATTATGTGTTATACAGTGAGACACTGTCATGCACAAACAAGTAGAAAGTGTATATGGATTGTACAATATTGGATCTATTTCTGCAATTACCAAATTAGAGGAATCACTGGATGACAGCCAACAAATTTCTAATTCCTCATATTTTTGAATTTCAATCGATTAGGATATGTTGGTAATATTAATTTTCATATTAAGAGATAGTAAGCAAAATAATTGTCACTTATTTTTATTGTTAGAGGTGGAATTATGTTTATGTGTGTTTGTTGAAAGATTACTTTCTTGATTCTTCTAGGGTGTAGTTTTGCTCCTATGTTGGTGTTTTCCATTTATTATCCTTTGTAGGGCTGGATTTGTGGAAAGATAGTGTGTAAATTTGGTTTTGTCATGGAATATCTTGGTTTCTCCATTTATGATAATTGAGAGTTTTGCTGGGTATAGTAGTTTGGGCTGGCATTTGTGCTCTCTTAGGGTCTGTATGACATTAACCCAGGATCTTTTGGCTTTCATAGTCTCTGGTGAGAAGTCTGGTATAATTCTGATAGGTCTGCCTTTATATGTTACTTGACCTTTTTACCTTACTAATTTTAAAATTCTTTCCTTGTTTAGGGTAGTTGGTGTTTTGATTATTATGTGATGGGAGGAATTTCATTTCAGATCCAGTCTATTTGGGGTTCTGTAGGCTTCTTGTATGTTCATGGGCATCTCTTTCTTTAGGTTAGGGAAGTTTTCTTCTATAATTTTGTTGAAGATATTTACTGGCCCTTTAAGTTGGGAATCTTCGCTCTCTTCTACACCTATTAACCTTAGGTTTTATTGTCTCATTGTGTCCTGGATTTCCTGGATGTGATAGGTTAGGAACTTTTTGAGTTTTGCATTTTCTTTGATTATTGCATCAATGTTTTTTGTGGTATCTTCTGCCCCTGAGACTCTCTTCTATCTCTTATATTCTGTTGGCTATTCTTTCACACTTGATCTCTTTCCTAGATTTTCTAACTCCGGAGTTGTCTCTGTTTGTGATTTCTTTGTTGTTTCTATTTCCATTTTTAGATTTTAGAAGGTTTTGTTCATTTCCTTCACGTGTTTGATTGTGTTTCCCAGTAATTCTTTAAGGGATTTTTGTGTTTCCTCTTTAAGGGCTTCTACCTGTTTACCTCTGTTCTCCTGTATTTATTTAAGGAAGTTATTTATGTCCTTCTTAAAGTCCTCTATCATCATCATGATCTAAAATCACTATTTTAGATCCTAATCTTAATTTTCAGGTGTGATGGTGTATTCAGGACTTGCTGTGGTGGGAGAATTGGGTTCTGATGATGTCAAGTAACCTTGATTTCTGTTGCTTATGTTCTTACAATTGCCTCCTGCCATCTGATTATCTCTAGTGCTACCTACCCTCACTATATCTGAGCCTGTTCTTCTTGTAAACCTGGTTGCATCCGAACTCCTCAGAGTCCAGCAATCTCTGGGATCCTGTGATTCTGGGATCCTGTGATCCTGAGATTTTGTATTTGTCAGAGTTCCTGTAAGTCAAGCTGCCTCTGGGACTCTGAGATGCTGATGTGATCAAGTTCCTGGGATCCTGGGTGTGTTAGAGTGTCTGGGAGTGGAACTTCCTCTGGGTTCCACTGGCTGCAGAGTTCGCACCCAATGTAAACCGGTGCAGCCCTTCTGAGATTCTTAATTCATTAGTGATTATCACAAGTTGCATCATTTTCCTGGAAATGACATAACCATTCTTCCTCATGGTTGGAAAATAACTCCATTGTTTATGTAAATTACATTTTCTTCATCTATTCCTCTGTTGATGGACACCTAGGATGATGCTATAACTTACAATAAAGAAAAGTGATGCAAGAAATAGTGATAGACAAATGCCTGTGTGATTCTTGACTTACAGACGTCTCCGTAATGTCTAGAATGCTTAGCTGGCTTATAGTTTAGATCTAAGCTTAGTCTGGACAGGAGGCAGAGGCAGATGGATTTCTTGAGGCCAGCCTGGTCTACAGAGCAAGTTCCAGGACAGCCAGGGCTACACAGAGAAACCCTGTCTCTAAAAAGACTAAATAAATAAATAAATAAATAAATAAATAAATAAATAAATAAATAAATAATGAAAGAGTGATTTCTATTGTTACCATAATCGTTGACAGTTCAACTAGCAGAATGATGGTTGATCTTTGTTGTCAGCCGGCTCTTCTCTGTAATCAACTAAGAGACTTGCTCCTGGGAAGGTTCCTAAGGCTATTTTCTGAAAAGGTATTTCCAGGAGAACCCTTCTCTCAGTTGATGGTATCTTCTGGTGATGGGCCAGCTCTACAGAGGTCCTAAATAAAAGACACTGCTTTCACCTTTTTTCTTTCACTGACTGCCAGTCAGTGCATCTACTTTGTTGCAGCCATTGCCAGCATCTTTTTCTAACTCAGCATCACCCTTCCACCAAGCACTGAAGTCCTATGGTTCTCCAAGAATTCTATAGAACTTTCATTGTCAGTTTAAGACTGCTGAAGCATCCACCACTGTGGACTAAGCAGATACCATGTTCTTAATCTCTACAGCATGTTGATAACCATTATTGAACTACCCAACTATACTCATGTAAGCCAATCTAATAAGTTCCTTTTGTAATATAGATTCATTGAATTAGTTCTGTTTCTTTAGAGAACTGTGACAAATTCAAGCATTGTGTAAGAGCTCCTTTTGTCTGTACCTTCACCAGCATTTTGTACTTGTTCCTTTGTGACTGTCTTTCTGACTGTGGTGAGATACAGAGTTGTTGTAGTTTTAATTAGCATTTCTGAAGACTAGAGATATGGAGAATTTTTCCTCTGTTTATTAACCGTTTGTGCTTCATTTTATAGCAACAACTTTAGTATGTTCCCAAGTTGTAAGTAGGAAAACAGAAAAATTATTTCTTGCCCAGAAAAATTATTCTACAAAGCATTATTCCAAATAATTTAACCACTGGCTGAGGCTTAGAGATGTACTCATCTTATCTAGCAGCACAGCATTGAATATTAATAAGTGGGTGGTAATATATGTGTCCTCAAAGATAAACACAGAATAGCAAGATATCTGTATTGTGGATTATAGGAAATAGACTTGTTTCTCTCTTCTCCTTCCTTCCTTCTTCCTTTCCTTCATTCCTTTTCTTCCTTTTTCTCTCATTTCTTTTGCCTCTTTTCTACTTCCTACTCCTCATTCTTTCTCTCCTCCTTCTGTTGATACAGGGTCTGTGTATGTGGCCCTAGCTGTCCTGAAACTCACAATGCAACGAGGCTGGCCTTGAACTCACAGATACATACTTTCCTTCCAAGATTGGAGATCAAAGGTATGCACCACTATGCCAGCTAGAGTTTATCTGAGCATGCAAAATGACTTGTTGGGGTCGAGGAGTATTCTCTCCATCAGATTTCTTTCATAATATGTTCAGGGCCATAAGAATCTATGAGCTTTATTCATCACAGAACTTAGCACTATCCTACTTGAATTTATGTGTCTTTTTCTTCAGTCTTAACTGAAGCCTTCCCTATTTGTGTGTTTGGGGGGGTGGGATATAACTTGAGGTCTTAAGAACCTGCATAAATTCCTGGATTAAGACGGTCAAATCAATTGCCAGTTCTAAATGTTGGGTGAATTGCCAGAACAAAGAATTTCGTCCTTGTCAAAAGTGCCCTAGGGTTATTGCTTTGAGTATTAGCTTTTTTCCTGATAACAAGGCCCTACTTAATGGGGTTGGGAGCACCCTTTCTGAAAAAGTTAAGAAATGTTTATTCTAAAAATGAGCCATTAGTTTACCTCTTGTAAACTAATTTATCCCCTAGGACTATATATATATATATCATTCAAATCCTCCCTGAGTATCTGTGTTCAGTGACGTAGATGAAATGGGTTTGTCTTCTCACCTCTAAGTGTGAAAATCTACTGGAAGCAACAGACATATAAACAGATAATTATAGCACCATGTAAGAACTGCTATACAGACATGTGAACACAGTGATGTGGAGATTCCAAGGGGAGGTTTTTTCTGGGCCTGTGAATGTTGTTATTCTTCCAATGACTGCCTTCTCTGTCGAGATGCTTGGTGACAAGGGAACAAAACAGAGATGTCTCTGCATTGGAAGTTCGCACAGAGAGATGAGGACTCCTGTATATTGAAACTGAATAAAGTGGTGACGGCCTAAGTATCATTACCTGCTTATGTTGAGCTTTGACTGTTTCTAGAACATTGCTAAGGACAGAGCCTTCTCAGTGGCAGTGCCAAGGAAACTGTTGGAAGTTGCCAGTCATTTGAGAGAAATGCCGTGGAGCACTGGATGCCAGATGGCTACTGATGAAAGTGAGGAAGGTTCACACTTAGAAGTGAAGTCCAACTCCATATCTGGGCCTTTCCTTCTCTCTCGTCTGAATGCAGAAGAGAGCAAACCCTAAGATTTATTTTATTCTTGGCTTACAAAAATCCCTAGTATCTTATATTCTTTTAATGAGGTACTAAAGGTGGAGTCAAATTAAGTCTGCTTTACTCCAAAAGTTTCAAAGGTCTAACGGTTGTCTCTTACTGAATTGTGTCTTTTCTTTCTACTGACTACCTAGAATGACAGTCAATTGAAGAAAAGACACCCTGGGTCTACCTCCCATGACTAAAGTTTCTGTGACACCTGTACCTCATATAAGAGGTAAAAATGAATACTCTTGTGGGAACACTATCCTGCTTTTGAAGATATTCACCCTGCTTCTTTTCAGGAAGGCATCCTCCCCAAACAAAACTCTTTCCCCAATTTTTTTAGGAATAAATGTTTCTTATTGTCCTATTAGGGAGCCACACAGGGTGGACTAATTATCCTGCTGTTCCTTTACCCCAAATGAAATGGTTGTGAGAGAAATAAAGTGGCTGATGATCCTGGAACCCTGTTTCTTTTGCATCAAGACTTTGTCAGGCAGCCTCCTGATATTATAGCAAAATACCTGAGATTCACAACTTGAAATAAATAAAAGACTTATTTTCTGTTTCCAAGGTTTAAGTTCATAGTCACTTGGCCATGTTCCTTTGGGTCAGTGTAATCACGCTACATCATGGTGGGTACACATGTTAGAGCATGTCCATCTCACAGCAGTCTGCAAGCAAATGGAGAAAGGAAGAAACTGAGCCCCAGTATGCCTCAAAGGCACATCATCCAATGACCTAACTTCCTCCCACTAGGCTTCACTTCTTAAAGGTTCTACCACCTCCCATTATGGTCACAGGCTTGTGATCAAATCTCTAACATATGGGTCTTTGGGGATTACTTATCCAAACCACAGTGGGAGCCAAGCCACTCCTATCCCTTGGGTCAGTGATGAGTATGTGAACCTGATTATGTTGCACTCAACAGAATCTGGTTACCTTGCTTGCATTTGCATGCGTACCTTCCAAACCAAGGTTTATTTTTTTCTTTGAAAAAAAGTGTCTCATTTTGTTCCTCTATTTTTTGTACTCTCCAGGCCCTCTGGGGATACGAAGTAGTCAAATAGTGTTAACATATAGACTACCCTGCCTGAGAGTATTCACAGTGGGTAGAAATCACTGAGTTTGGGAAACTGGATAGATAACTCAGCCCTTTGAAAATGCTTGCTTTCTACTTTGAAAGGACTAGAATTCAGTTCCTAGAATCCATGCTGGGTAGAGCACAACTGCCAGTGATTCCATCTCCAGGAGTCATAGTCTGAAACTGTCTTCTGGACTCTGCAGGCCCCCAAAGGTGTACACACACACACACACACACACACACACACACACACACACCATTTCAAGTCCTTTTCTGTTTAGACTTTGATGTATAGAAGACCTTACTAAGACCAAGGAGATAAATAAATAGTCTTGAATTCATCCTGAGTCTGATAAGAGGACTTGAGGGAGCACAGACATAAGCCCCATGCAGAGTGCTTGCTTAGTGTGCATGAGACCTCAACACCACCAAACCAAGAAACAAAATAATAAGGACTTGACGTAGGAAATAATTAATTATAAGAACTCTTCTTTTTGATGACTTTAAGTTGATCTCGAAGGAAGGAAGGAAGGAAGGAAGGAAGGAAGGAAGGAAGGAAGGAAGGAAGGAAACACAAAATCATAATGGCACTTGGCAGTTCTGAATGTTATGTGCCTTGAACCTCTGACTTATTCCCACCAAACACATCCTCATGACAACAGCACCAAACCCCTCCTTAACAGCTCCCAGGAAACCTCTCCCTGATGGGTGTGATGGTGCATGTCTTTCATCACAGCACTTGGGAGACAGAGGCAGGTGGATCTCTGTGAGTTTGAGATCTGCATGTTCTACAGACTGAGTTCCAGGACAGCCAAAGGCTACATGGGGAGACCATGTCTCAAAAGGGAAGAAGTCCAGAGGAGGAGGAAGAGGGTGGTGAGAAGTGGGAGAATGGAGGGAAAGGAGGAAGCAGATACCCCTCACTGCACAGCAATGTCACTATCACTGACTCTTTTTTAGTACTCGCTGTAAGGGAATTATAGCAATGAGTATACAGTGTAGAAGGAACAGAAATTCCTGTGTCTATTCACCTCCAGAAAAAAAGGGCTACTGACTCAGGGTTAATTTTCCTCTGCTATTTTTAGTCCCTCTAAGTGCTTCACTGGCAATATACATCCAGAAGCCTCCATTGAACGTCCCAATCAAAAATGTGAAAGGCAAAACATTTCAGAACCTGCAACTTGACCTTCATTGTTCTGGGAATTTCTCTGCATTGCTGTAAAATTGGGGGTCAGTATAAGACAGTATTTCTCAACCCATGGGTCACAACCCCTTTGAGTTTTCAAATCAGATATCCTTCATATCAGATATTTATAATACAGTTCATAACCATAGCAAAATTACATTTATGAAGTAGCAACAAAAACAATTTTATGGTTCGGGATTACCACAACATGAAGAACTGTATTAAAGGGTCACAGCATTAGGAAGGGTGAGAACTACTGAAAGGTCTGGAGCACTCAGGACTTAGAGTGGTTTCCTTTAGGCCAGGCACCTGGGCTGTCTGCATTGGCAGAGGATGGTGAGCAAGAAGGCAGCATTCCAGGCAATTCAGAGGAGCAGAACCTGAGCTTGGCTTTTAAAAGACCTGAAGAAAGCAGTTTTGATGCCTGGATAATCACCCCTGTAGCTCACAACGCTTGCCAGTGGAAACCTGTCCCAGAGGTTCCAAGCTTAGAAAGTACAGTGATTGAAGCTTCATCCAGAAGAAGGGTAGTAAGGCAATTAAACGAGGGAGCAAGTGGAGCCTTTGCCTGGAGCCACTTCTGTTCCATCAATTGAGGGAATTTACTCGCCCTCAAAGGAAAGTTATTTCAGCACCTGGCACCAGAAATCTCAGTATATGAGCTTTTCAGTCTCCTTTGATCTGTGCTTACTGGCTCCTGGATTATCAGGCAATAACCAGAGAAAGGAACATGTTCTCTGGCTGCACTTGGCCCACAGGCTGTGATCTGCTCCGAGACTGCACCCCCCACATGGTTAGCCTACTTTGTATATAGCTTTGCTCATCAGGGCTCCCCTTTCAAACTCGCCAAGACAGAAGCTAATTGCTCTAATGTCAGACAGTATCCATGCCATAAGTCACCTTTAGTTGCTCGAGTCATTCATCTCCCAACCCTGCTGTGATGGCCCTGGTAACAAGTGACAAAATCCGAAGGGGGCTACACAATTTTTCTTATTGTTGTTTTCTTTTGTTATTTTTGTTTTTTGAATAGGGAGAACTTCATGATCAACACAGACCTAGATTCAAGTCTCCTTTTTGTGATTGAGAGAAGCAGTTTCACTAATGTGTGACATAATCTTGTATATTTAGAATTAAGACCAAATGGAATATTTTATTTCACATAATAGAACTGTTAGCATACAGTAAGTGTGCAATAAATGCTTTCTCCATCCTTTGTTCGAACCCCATTCTTGATTAGTGTTTACAATGATGTGCTCTGGAGAGGCAAATATTAGATTTTCCAAGAGTTAGGGAAACCAGCTGATTTTATAGTATATCATAGGTTATACTTTAAGTATACTTATCAGCACACCAAGTTATTCTTAGTGTGATTCCTAAAATAGCAAGAACAGCCCTTTCAGCATTTCAGAGATGCAAATTAACCAGGCATACTTAGAGCCTGCTGGATCAGAAACTCTGAGAATAGAACAAAAATATCTGTATTTTAATGGAACCTTCTTAAAAGAGAATATGGTTGGCCTGTTTAGTGACTAGCAAGGAGATTATTGTTTGAAGTAAAGTGAGGCAGAGGGATTATATAAAGGATCACATCAAGGAGATGATAGGCTAGATGTTGGTGTATTTGTTTAGCTATTTTATTGGGTTCTTATATCTCTACCTCCCTTCCAACACTTATTCTACCCTAATCTATTTCAACCTCCCAACATAGAAGAGAAAGAACCTTAAAAGGAAAAGGGAGTATAGACCTCTTTAGACTACTTCCTGCTGTTTAAAGACATTGAGTACCTTGGGGTACATCCAATCTTCATTTTTAGAATATCCAGCAGTCCAGTTATTTAGCAATCCACCAATCCAGCAATCCTGCAATCCTGAAATCAAACAAACACAACAGCAAGAGAAGCGGCCAACAAGAACCATCAACAGCAAGGACAGTAACAAAGGAAGCAGCAGCCACCACAGGTCCTCTCAGTGCTCTCGCATTTATACCCTCTCACGAATAACAATATGAACTAACTAGTACCCTCAGAGCTCCCAGGGACTAAACCACCAACCAAAGAATACACATGGTGGGACTCATGGCTCTAGTAGCATATGTAGCAGAGGATGGCCAAGTCAGTCATCAGTGGGAAGAGAGGCCCTTGGCCCTGTGAAGGTTCTATGGCCCAGTGTAGAGGAATGCCAAGGCCAGGAAGCAGGAGAGGGTGGGTTGGTGAGCAGGGGGAGGAGGGAAGGAATGGGGGTTTTTTGTTTTTGTTTTTGTTTTTTTTAAATTTTATCTTATTTTTTATTTTTTGCAGAGGCAAAACTGGGAAAGGAGATATCATATGACATGTAAATAAGGAAAATATCTAATAAAAACAAACAAATAAATAAATAAAGAGTCTCTACAATTAAACTATCTGTATCTAGCAAAGCTCACTCACCTGCTAGTGCTCAAGGCAAATCATAATCACCAGGCTGAAGCAGCCTCTTATCTTACACCTAGGATTAAAACAAAAAACCATATTCACAAAATATAATTGAGTTTTTTAAGAAATCAAAATTCTCACTACAGGTTGGGTGAAGGAAGCAAGATGCAGGACCCATGCAAAGGAATATAAAAATCTTGAATTGTATTCAAAGCAATAAGCAGAATATGATATCACTTAAAACTATATACAAGGATCACATTGGTATGTTCTGAGTAGATAAAGAGTGGCTTGGGCTAGGTTGATGGAGATATGCATGATGAGAGGTAGGTGGAATCAAAGACTCTTTAAATGATTTGTTCATACTTTACCTGTGGATAATCAGGGGAAAAAAAGGAATCAGAGATTGATTAAAATTTCACTCCACTAAGAATATGGAAAGATAGATTTTTATTAAGCTATAATGGGTGGAAATGGACTAATAGGTGAATGATTAAACAATAACACCATTTGGGACATTGTGAATTTGAGCAATATATTAGACATGAATCTCACAGTAGCCACTTGATATGTGCTTGGGATTTAGGGAAGAGTCCGGACTGAAAATTTCATTTGGAAGTCACCAGTGTCTAACTGACACTCACTGAATTGGGATAAGACAGCAGAGTAAGTGAACAAAGGTGGAGAGAAATAGGTTCCAGTCCCAGAGAGTATAGACATCAAGAAGACAGTAAAGTCAGCAAAGCAAGCTACAACAAAGACTAACCTGGCAAGACATACCCACCCATGTGATAATAGCATGAATGTCAAGGTAGTAACCAACCTATTTCTGATTGTGTTTAAGGCCTGCTCCACAAGTTGAAACTTATATTTGGCACTTATATCAGAGCATAGAATCTGTGGTTAGACACATTATAGGCCCTAGGAAGATTCCACTACTATTGTTCTATTCAATGGACATAGGATGAAACTAACTCCTAATGACTTCTCATTATGACTATAGATTCATGCATCTCTTAACCATCATCAAAAAAGCCTCCTTTTGCAATAGATAGCATTCAACATAGAGACCCACAACTGATCAAGGTACAGGGACTAAGAGATACGGAATACTCAGCCCTAAATGGGCTGTTTCTATCATACTACCTCTTCCCAAGGTTCAAGGATCATTGCAAACGGTGAAGTGAAAAGATTGTTAAGAACCAGAGGCATTTACTAATGACTACAAGTAACTAAGTGGTTTCCAGACACAACAGAGCAGTTGCACATATGAACTCAGAGTGGTTGAGTCAGCATGCACAAGACCTGTGGAAGCTCACACAGAGTCCAAGCACTGAGAAGGAATGTGGGCATGAAGTCCTAACCCTAACTGAAGTTTCTAAGGGAAAAAAAAGTCAATTTTTTTTTTTTTTTTTTTTTTTTTTTGGTTTTCTGAGACAGGGTTTCTCTGTGTAGCCCTGGCTATCCTGGAACTCACTCTGTAGACCAAGCTGGCCTTGAACTCAGAAATCCATCTGCCTCTGCCTCCCAAGTTCTAGAAATAAAGGCATGTACCACCACTGCCCGGCTTCTTTAAGGGTGTGTTCTCCAGTTGTTGACCACACTCTAGGGAAGAAGCTCATATCCAAGAATATAGGTGCAGGACCCCCCAACTGTAATTGGTGGGGTTTAAGGTGCTCAACGTTCAGGAGGTAGGAAGGTGGAAAGGGGTGGAATTTGGGAGGAGTGGGGTGATGAGTGAATGTGATCAAAATGCATTTATGAAATTCTCATAGAACTAACAAAAATGAAAAACTTGTCAACGACAATGAAGGGTAGATGGTCAAGGACTGAGTTCTGAGTTTACCATACATGTTGGAGGCTCTCTCAGTTCACCATACATGTTGGAGGCTCTCACAGTTCACCATACATGTTGGAGGCTCTCACAGTTCACCATACATGTTGGAGGCTCTCTCAGTTCACCATACATGTTGGAGGCTCTCCCAGCAATGACATGATGCATTACAAAATTACTCTACTTCTGATGCATTTTTTTCTCCTGTCCCTTTTAAAATGTTTATTACATTTTTATTTGTTTCCTTATTTGTTTATTTATCTATTTTACATGTGTAGAAGGGGAGGTACACTCATGTCTTCATGCTTGATGTCCAGGTGCTTACCCACTGAGCCATCTTGCTAGCCTCCCCTACTGCCTCTGTATGTCCTTTCTCAACTGTCAACTCCAGGCATAGTGAACTCACTTCTAGCCTTCTAAATTAAGGGATAGGTTTCCAAAGGTAGTGCTGAGCTTCATATGAAGGGTGACTCACTGAGCTACTCTGTCCTCTCATCACCCATAGAACAGAAAAGTCATTACACCAAGCTACTCAGGCACCCACTGGCTCAACTGAAACTATGCCTGCAGTGTTTTGTTTGTTTTGTTTTGTTGTGTGTGCATGTTTTTAGCATTTATGCTCTATCCAAAAGAACATGTAATTATCTTTAAAATAAAGTTCTGTCTTTAACATAACCTGGAACAGCTAAACCTCCTTCAGCCTAGAGTGCTTTACAAGGACAGTTTATTCAATTGCCTCCTTAAGTTTTTAAAAATCTGTGACTCATTTCAGAAAGTGAGGAAAAAGACAAAACAACAGGATCCCAGTGGAAAAATATTGTGGTTATTGGCACGACAACAAAAACATAACACAATGATAAAAGCATTGTGCTCACCAAGTCAAGTGCATGCCTCATCATTTTCTTAAGAAATGTCCCTACAGTGAGGACATGTGCGAGTCACGGATGTTTGTGAGCTGCACACTGTGGCCTTGGACAGGCTTACCTCTCTGCTTATTAGTTCCCTCCTAAGTAAAATGGAAATCATTATAATCTATACAACAACGTGTGTGGGGGAGGCATCAGAACAGCACTCATATGTAACAGTACCCTGTCTCTCCATTGACCTTAAAATGAAGATGGATCGGAGTAGCTCAAAGGACCTTCCCACATTCAGAGAACTCTATGGTACCTGTCCCATGCCATAACCACCCACCTTCTAGAACCTCCTCAAACTGAAAGAAAAATGTACCTGTGATTGTTTGGACTCACACAAAGTACTTTGCCTTTGTTCTTTATTTAGAGACTATATTAGGACACAGTTTCATGAAAAGAACACTACTCAAAGCAAAAAATGACTTTTTAAAATATTTTAAATTGATATAAAAAGCAGATATTGCTGACCATGGCCTTTACTCCAACTCTGAACCCCTTTCTTAAGAGATGAGCCTGAATGTCTATTTTCCATATTACTTGGGGCCAAGTCTCTGAGGCCAACATGTAAATTAGAAATATACAAGTGTTTCAGAGCATTGAATGGTAGACCATTGCCAGAATTACCAGTTGTAGAAAAGTTGAGAAACAATTGTCTTGTTGCCTTGATTTCAAAGTGATACTCTTATCAAGTAGTTCAAAATCAGGAGCAATTGGGCATCTCTTTTTAAGGATCTGGGAGTCTAATTAAATATGAATGGACCAAAAGGAATAGTGTGGCATAGGTTATCCATCCTGGCTCAACAGCCAAGAAATTCTGGCAGTTCTCATGGAGTTAAACACCAAGTTGTGCTTATAAATGCATTAGTTTAATAACAATCTACTATGCCTATGTAGTTGGGCTAAGACAGGTACAACATGATGTTATCTTCAGAAGTCTTAGAGCAGAGGGAGATGAGGACAATGAAAATGAACAACAAAGCAAGTTTATCGACAGCATAACAAAGGAGAGTGAGAAACTGCTTATGTTTGGACATGGCTTACGGGAAAGAAAAGACAACTGTGCTGAAGGACATGATGGTTGAGACCAGAAGATGAATAAAAGATAACACAGAGTTAAAAATTTGTTGGACAAAGTATAGTATTCATTGTGATTGCAATCCAGAGAGAAACAGGTTTGAGGAATGGGAACAGAAGACAGTACATTGAGATCCTGGAGTTAGACATTAAAAATATATCCAAGAGGAGATACACATCAGTCAGTTTAGTATAGCAAGGAGATCTAGAAGTAGGTAAATGTGACAGTTAATAGCAAAAGAACAGTGACTGTGACCATGGGAGGAGGCAGTGTCTACCACAGAGAAGGTGGGAGTGACTGAGATGCACAATCAAAACTGAAAAAAACTCCTCCTGGTAGGAAAGGAACTGCTGTGGTCTAGATTGCAGAACACCCTCCCAGAAGGAAGGACTGGGAATGTGCTGCAGCTATCCAAGGTAGGGTTTGTGTACGTGACTGTATACAGGTGTTCACAGTACACCACACGAAAAGTGCAGATTGGAGGCATGAGCCATGGTATCACACTCACCTTAGCTGAGTCTGAATTGTCCATTTCTGCCAAGCGCCATTTTGGGTTTTGTTGTTGTTGTTGTTGTTGTTGTTGTTGCTTTGTTTTGTTTTGTTTTATTTTATTACTGTTTTGTTCTTATTTTTTGAGACTGAGTCTTCCTTTGTAGTTTCAAACTCTAGATAACCTAGCTTCAGCCTTCTAAATACTGAGGTATGCCCTACCACATCCAGTTAAAAGGACTCTTTCTGCAAGAAAATACACAAGGAACTGTCAAGAAAGGGTCCTGGAAAAGGCAAGGGTGGAGAGATTTACAGAGACAGAGAAGACTACAAAATACTAGTCCAATACACCTCTGGTATTAGTAAATAGATTTCATAGAGTGGGTATGACATTTGTGTATTTTAATTTAATTTAAAATGGGAGTTGTCAAAGTTTCCAATGATGCAAAGCAATGAAGTCAAATCAAAAAATGACAAGAAAAAAATCAGTAGCTTTGCAGCGGTGAGGTCACCTGTGAGCAGGGGCAGATGCAGATTGTCTCAGTGGAGTGACAGAGTTGGACTCCTGGGTAGTTCCAGTGAAATAAGAGACATATAGGACAGAATCCAAAGGGCTTTTGGTGAGGAAGTAAAATGGGGCACTTCCCAGGGTGCATGGCATTGAGGAGGGGGACTTGTCATTATGGGATGTTCTCAGAACACTTCTATCTGCACAGACCTCAGCCCATTAAGAAGACAGCTTCTGTCGTGGTCAACAAAAGCAAGGACTTGCCACAGCCATCTTGGAGGAGCCAGATGGAATACAGAAAGGAGAAAGTAGGAATTAACCTTATGTTAGGGGAAAGAATACTCCTCAGCCTACAAATGACTGTGAAAGGCTCAAGGTGCCGAAGATGCTCATCTCCCTGGAGAGTGACCTAGGCTTCTGGATTTTCTCATGAGCACTGAATATCCAATATTCTATGTTGCAATCCTGGAGCAAATTAAGATTTAGAGACTGTTCCTCATAATTAAAAAAAAACATTGTTTTATTAATATTGTCCTGATGCAAAGAAAATATGTATGGCTATAAAGATCTTATGTACAATTAGTGCTTTTGAAGAAGGTGTACTGCCTATCTGCAGAAGTTGTGTGAATTTTAATTTGTTCCTTTTTACATGCAAGAAGCCATGCAAAATGGTAACCTCAATTAATCTTACTGGTAATGTTACGAGTTTCTTAGGAGCAAGGTTTATAGCTTGTCTGTACTTATTTTAGCACATGACTCAGTATAGAGTTGTGGCTCAGCTGATGTTTAATAATTTGAGTGGTTTTGAAAAGAGATGTTGCTTAATCCTGACATATGTCCTTTTTAAATATAATATTTTTATGCTTTTAGACTTTCTTACAATGTATTTTGATATGCACCCTCACTACTCCCCCAATCCTCCCAGATACAGCCCTTCACAACTTCATACCCTCTTTTTTAAAAAAAATTAAACAGTACTGTGAAATAGGAGTTCTCTAACCTCCTCAACATCATTTTAAGAAGGATACCATTTTAACATAAGAGATCATTAATTCTTTGATAATTTTAAATGATGTATTTTGATCATATTCATACCCTACTCCTCCCCCTTCTCCTCCCCAACTCTTCCCTGACCCCCCACCCTCCCATACACCCAATTTTGTGCCCTTTTTAAAAATAATAATAATAATAATAATCTACTAAATTCAATATGTACTGTCTATATACTTCTAGGTTTGGGGCCATCCACTGAAGCATGGTCAATATACAAAAGGCTGCATCCTTAAAGAAACTGACTCTCTCTCCCTTGGAAGCCATCAACTATAGATCCTCAGGTAGGGATGGGAACTCGTGAGCTCCTCCCTGCTGCACACTAGGCTACTGAGCTTCTGCAGGTCTTGTGCAGGCAGATATAGATGCTCTATGTTGGTCCAGTTATGTCTTGAAGACAGTTTCGTTCTGGTCCTCCTGGACTCCGGCTCTTACACTCATTCAGCCTTCTCTTTTCAGGTGGCCCCTAAGCCTTGTGAGGAAGGGTTATGATGTAGAGGTCCCCTTTGTGACTGAGCACTCCTCTAATATTTTCTGTGCTTTGACCAGTTGCAAGGTTTTATGTTGACCACCATCTACTGCAAAAGAGACTTCTCAGATGAGGTCTGAGAGAGCACACTGCGCAGTGGATATAGAGATACAAGGGTAGAGAGCAGCTTCACTCAATGTCCACTTAACAGAATAATAGTAGTAATTTCACACCCGGGCTTGTGAGCTCCTAACCACTTGTTCTTGGACAGATTTACAGAACCATGAATGTGTTTCCTCCTATGTAGTGAGCCTTAAATCTGATCAGAAAGGGGACATAATATGATGACAGAAGTGTCCTCATAATATAACATGTGTGCCACTAATGGACCCATGGGTGTGTCATGTCACACCAGTTATTATTGGAGTTCACAGGCTTCACAGTCTTGTTGTCTGTCAATGACTGTTTTCCAAGTAGCACTTTCTAGTATTATGAAAACTTGCTGACATGGAGGAAGCAACCTGGTCAGCACCAATTTGGTCTCCAGAGACCCCTCAAAACAACGCAAGCTATTTCCAACATTCTTGATTGCCCACTTTTGTTGGCAAGATCCTATTACTGAAGATACCACATACTTTGATAAGAAGGCTGATATATAATACTAACTTCACTAGTATTTTTTATTTATTAGATATTTTCTTTATTTACATGTCATATGATTTCTCCTTTCCCAGTTTCCCCTCAAAAAAAAAAAAAACAACAACAACAACAACAACAACAACAAGAACAAACCCCTGCTCCCTCCCTCTCCCCCTGCTCGCCACCCCACCCTCTCCTGCTTACTGGCCCTGGCATTCCCCAACACTGGAGCACAGAACCTTCACAGGGCCAAGGGCCTCTCCTCCCGTTGATGACCGACTTGGCCATCCTCTACCATACACATGCTGCCAGAGCGATCAGTACTACCATGTCTACTCCTTGGTTGATGGTTTAATACCTGGGAGCTCTGAGGATACTAGTTAGTTCATATTGTTGGTTGTACTAAGGGGTTGCAAACCCTTCAGTTCCTTCAGTCCTTTCTTTAACTCCTTCATTGGGGACCCTGTACTTAGTTCAATGGATGGCTGTGAGCCTCTACTTCTGTATTAGTCGGGTACTGTCAGAGCCTCTCAGGAGACAGCTGTATCAGCCTGGAGTGTCCTTCCTCAGTCTCTGCTCCATAGTTAGTCTCTCCAACTCCTTTCACGGGTATTTTGTTCCCTCTTTTAAGAAGGAATGAAGTGTCCACATTTTGGTCTTCCTTCTTCTTGAGTTTCTTGTGGTTTGTGGATTGTACTTCGAGTATTCTGAACTTCTGGACTAATAACCACTTACCAGTGAGTGCATACCATGTGTGTTTTTTTGTGATTAGGTTACCTCACTCAGGATGATATTCTTCAGATCCATCCATTTCCCTAAGAATTTCACAAATTCATTGTTTTTAATAGCTGAGTAGTACTCCATTGTGTAGATGTATCACAATTTCTGTATCCATTCCTCTGTTGAGGGACATCTGGATTGTTTCCACTTTCTGGCTATTATAAATAAGGCTGCTATGAACATGGTGGAGCATGTGCCCTTATTACATGTTGGAGGATCTTCTGGGTATATGCTCAGGAGTGGTATAGCTCTGTCCTCTTGTAGAATTATGTCCAATTTCCCGAGGAAGCGCCAAACTGATTTCCAGAGTGGTTGTACCAGTTTGCAATCCCACCAGCAATGAAGTAGTGTTCCTCTTACTCCACAACCTTTCCAGCATCTGCTGTCACTTGAGTTTTTTATCCTAGCCATTCTGACTGGTGTGAGATGGAATCTCAGAGTTGTTTTGATTTACATTTCCCTGATGACTAAGGATATTGAACATTTCTTTAGGTGCTTCTCAGCCATTTGGTATTCATCAGTTGAGAATTCTTTATTTAGCTCTGTACCCCATTTTTTAGTAGAGTTATTTGGTTCTCTGGAATCTAACTTCTTGAATTCTTTGTATACATTGAATATTAGCCCTCTATCAGATACAGGATTGGTAAAGATCTTTTCCCAATTTGTTGGTTGCCATTTTGTCCTATTAACAGTGTCTTTTTCCTTACAGAAGCTTTGCAACTTTATGAGGTCCCATTTGTCAATTCTTGATCTTAGAGCAGAAGCTATTGGTGTTCTGTTCAGGAAATTTTCCCCTGTGCCTATGTGCTCGAGGCTCTTCCCCACTTTCTTTTCTATTAGTTCCAGTGTATCTGGTTTTATGTGGAGGTCTCTGATCCACTTGGACTTGAGCTTTTTACAAGGAGATAGGAATGGATCGATTTGCATTCTTCTACATGCTAACCAGCAGTTGGACCGGCAACATTTGTTGAAAATGCTGTCTTTTTTCCACTGTATGGTTTTAGCTCCTTTGTCAAAGATCAAGTGACCATAAGTGTGTGGGTTCATTTCTGGGTCTTCAATTCTGTTTCATTAATATACCTGCCTGTCACTGTACCAATACCATGCAGTTTTATAACAATTGCCTTGTAGTATAGCTTAAGGTCCAGGATGGTGATTCCACCAGAGGTTCCTTTATTGTTGAGAATACTTTTGGCTATCCTGGGATTTTTTGTTATTCCAGATGAATTTGCAAATTGCTCTTTCTAAGCCTGTGAAGAATTGAGTTGGAATTTTAATGGGGATTGCATTGAATCTCTAGATTGCCTTCAGCAAGATGGCCATTTTACTATATTAATCCTGCCAATCCATAAGCATGGGAGATCTTTCAATCTTCTGAGGTCTTCTTCAATTTCCTTCTTCAGAGACTTGAAGTTCTTGTCAAACAGATCTTTTACTTGCTTAGTTAGAGTTACACCAAGGTATTTTATATTATTTGTAACAATTGTGAAGGGTGTTGTTTCCCTAATTTCTTTCTCTACCTGTTTATCCTTTGTGTAGAGGAAGGCCTCTGATTTGCTTGAGTTAATTTTATATCCAGCTACTTTGCTGAAGTTGTTTATCAGGTTTAGGAGCTCTCTGGTGGAATTTTTGGGGTCACTTAAGTATACTATCATATCATCAGCAAATAGTGATAATTTGACTTCTTCCTTTCCAATTGGGATTCCTTTGATCTCCTTTTCATGTCTAATTGCTCTGGCTATGACTTCAAGTACAATATTGAATAGTTAGGGAGAGAGTGGGCAGCCTTGTCTAGTCCCTGATTTTAGTGGGTTTGCTTCAAGTTTCTCTCTATTTAGTTTGATGTTGGCTACTGGTTTTCTGTATATTGCTTTTACTATGTTTAAGTATGGGGCCTAGAATTCCTGATCTTTCCAAGACTTTTATCATGAAGGGATGTTGGGTTTTGTCAAATGCTTTCTCAGCATCTAATGAGATGATCATATGATTTTTTTCTTTGAGTTTGTTTATATAGTGAATTACTTTGATGGATTTCCATATATTGAACCATCCCTGCATCCTTGGGATGAAGCCTACTTGATCATGGTGAATGATCGTTTTGATATGTTCTTTGATTCAGTTTGCAAGAATTTTATTGAGTATTTTTGCATCGATATTTATAAGGGAAATTAGTCTGAAGTTTTCTTTTTTTGTTAGGTCTTTGTGTGGTTTAGGTCTAAGAATAATTGTGGCATCATAGAACGAATTGGGTAGAATACCTTCTGTTTCAATTTTGTAGTATAGATTGAGGAGTATTGGTATTAGGTTTTCTTTGAAGATTTGATAAAACTCTGCACTAAATCCATTTTGTCCTGGGCTTCTTTTGGTTGGGAGGCTATTAATGACTGTTTCTATTTCATTAGCAGATATGGGACTGTTTAGATCATTGATCTGGTCTTAATTTACTTTGGTACCTGGTATCTGTCTAGAAAATTGTCCATTTCATTCAGGTTTTCCAGTTTTGTTGAGTATAGGCTTTTGTAGTAGGATCTCATGATTTTTTGGATTTCCTCAGTGTCTGTTGTTATGTCTCCCTTTTCATTTCTGATCTTGTTAATTAGGATACTTTCTCTGTGCCCTCTAGTTAGTCTGGCTACGGGTTATCTATTTTGTTGATTTTCTCAAAGAACCAGCTCCTGGTTTGGTTGATTCTTTGTATAGTTCTTTTTGTTTCTATTTGGTTGATTTCAGCCCTGAGTTTGATTATTTCCTGTCTTTGACTCCTCTTGGGTGAATTTGCTTCTTTTCGTTCTAGAGCTTTCAGGTGTGCTGTCAAATTACTGGTATATACTCTCTCCAGTTTCTTTTTGGAGGCACTTAAAGCTATGAGTTTTCCTCTTAGGACTGCTTTCATTGTCTCCCATAAGTTTGGGTATGTTGTGGCTTCATTTTCATTAAACTCAAGAAAGTCTTTAATTTCTTTCTTTATTTCTTCCTTGACCAAGTTATCATTGAGTGGAGTGTTATTAAGCTTCCATGTGTATGTGGGCATTCTATTGTTTATGTTGTTATTGAGGAGCAGCTTTAGTCCATGGTGATCTGATAGGATACAAGGAATTATTTCAATCTTCTTGTATCTGTTGAAGCCTGATTTGTGACCAGTTATATGGTCAATTTTGGAGAAGGTACCATGAGGTGCTGAGAAGAAGGTATATCCTTTTGTTTTAGGATAAAAAGTTCTGCCGGAAACATAGAGCGTCTCGTCTCGGGTACCTGAAGCCCGAGGGCGGGAGGCCCTGCGGCCGGGCTGCCGGGCGGGGAGGGATGGGCGTGAGCGCGGAGCCCCGGAGCCTCTCAGTCGCCAGGGCCGGGCTCGCATCCCCCATGATCGAGCAGGCGCGCTCGGCGCTGCTGCCGTCCCAGGATGTAGAGGACATGGTGGAGACGCTCATGTTACACCCAGTGATTAAGGCTTTCCTCTGTGGCTCCATCAGTGGGACGTGTTCCACCCTCCTCTTCCAGCCTCTGGATCTCCTCAAAACCCGCCTGCAGAGTCTGCAGCCCTCAGACCTAGGGCCCAGGCGTGTTGGGATGTTGGCTGTGTTCTTGAAGGTAGTTCGCACAGAAAGTCTTCTGGGCCTTTGGAAAGGAATGTCTCCTTCCATTGTGAGATGTGTCCCTGGCGTAGGAATCTACTTTGGTACCCTGTATTCTTCGAAGCAGTATTTCTTGCGAGGCCATCCTCCTACTGCCCTGGAGTCGGTTATCCTGGGCATGGGCTCGCGCTCTGTGGCAGGAGTCTGCATGTCACCCATCACAGTGATCAAGACACGCTATGAGAGTGGGACTTACAGCTATGAGAGCGTCTATGCAGCCCTGAGGAGCATCTACTGCAG